>JAAGAY010122716.1:1301-42850 GCA_011801015.1 Ardeotis arabs
CTTTGAATAATTCTGATAGATGTACGGCTACAAGACAGAATTAAAATTTGTTTGAAATCAAGTAATTTTCAAAGTTGTTTAGCTCCTGTCACATTACATCTTCATTTGCTTTGGTTGTGTTGGTGTGTGCTTGTGACAAACACTCTTCTGTTCTTTTTCATTTGTGTTTTTGTTGTGGGACCAGCAAGGTCTAGCTTTCACGGATGTAATAACATCTCAACCTGAGGATTGTGCATCTCTGTGGACAGTTCAACAACTGTTTGCAGATAGATGTAAAAGGAAACAAACCCGCTATTGTTTAAATCTGTAGTTAGAATTTTCATGGCTGAACAGCTTCTCTGGCCTCAAGCATCTAAGCAACACACGCTGCTTTTATTCCCTGGGGTTCTGTTTCCATGACTGGTCAGTTGACTGTGCAGAGCACATGTTTCTTACTGTCTGGATGGGTGGAAAGGCTGTAATATTGGAGTGAGGAATACCTTTAGGTTTTGATTAAGATCTTACGGACATGTTGACTTACCTAGTCACCTGTAGTGTGCACTTATTAATATGAACTTATCTTTTTTCATGATGGGTTCTTTTTTCATGTTGTGTGGACTTAGAGGAAGAGTGATGACTCTAATCATATGAAAAGAAAATGAAAGAATGAGCTTGACTCAACCTACTTCTCATATTTGAAAAAGAGACTGTGATGAAATATGTAAAATAATGAATAGTACAAAACAAAAGTGAGCCAGTAGCTTGTTTTCCTGTCTCATAATACAAGAACCATAATTGACTAACTGAACAGATGACATTCTTAAAACTCTTGAGTTCTTTCACATAGTGGATGATGAGGCCTTTCTAAATCACAGACCTTTGTCACTGAAGCCAAAAAGTTATCAAGATTTAAAGGAGATTGGGTTGCTTTCCTATGCAGGGAGTATTGACAGGTAATACTGGTGCAGACTTTGGTAGTTTGGGGTGTTATAATTACTTTAACTGCTAATAAGGGGGTAATGGGCTTGTTGCATCAAAAGAAGCGTGGCCAGCAGGTCGAGGGAGGTGATTCTCCCCCTCTGTTCTGCTCTGGTGAGACCCCATCTGGAGTGTTTAACCTCAGAATGTTAGTGTAAGAGAAATTAAAAATCCTAAAACAATTTCGCAAGTAGATTTCAGAGACTGAGACAGTACTTTAACACTGCAGACAAGTTACTGTTTTCAGCAGTTGCTTTCTGCTCACTTAAATTTTCTGAGATAATAATTTCAGTGATATGTGAAGTTGTTACATACATATAAACACAAAAGATATATGGGAGAAACTCTTCAGCACAGGGAGAAAATTTTTGCTAGGGCCTGTTGTGATAGGATGAGGGGTAATGGTTTTAAAATAGAAGGAAGCAGATTCAAACTGTACATAAAGAAAAATTTTTACACTGAGGGTGGTGGAACACTGGAACAAGTTGCCCAGAGAGGTGGTGGATGCCGTATTCCTGGAAACATTCAAGGCCAGGTTGGACGGGGCTCTGAGCAACCTGATCTGGTTGGAGACGTCCCTGCTTCTTGCAGGGGGGTTGGACTAGATGGCCTTTAAACATCCCTTCCAACCCTAAATATTCTGTGATTCTCTGATTATCGTGCCTTGCTCATATCTAGTTCCTCCTACTGTCTCCATACATACCAGGATCTCACTACACAGAGAGCACACCTTGCACAAGTCCTTAGTATTTTAATGATGCTTCTGATCGTCCTCCAACACTTGCTGTTTGTTCTCTCACATCTCATTTCAAGATACTAATCCGAAGTGCTCTGCAGTAGCCTGCTGTTTAGGCAAATGGCAGCATATACTGCAATTTCCTGATTTTGAAATGTCTCCTTTCCTGGCTGCTTAAGAGGTCCATGTGTGCTGATTCACCAGCTATTTGTCTGATTTTGGGCTGCAGGGGCACTGAGCAAATTTCTTTGTTGGCCACATGGTGTACGACGTTCAGCTACAGTGTTATAGCAGTTGTCTCCTGATGGATGATTTTTTTTTATTCAACTCTAACTATTGGTATACTGACTTTCAATTTGATACTTTCCTTGGTACTTGTATCTGTAACTTAACGTTATGTTCCCTCTTTGAATTGACTAATAGCTTACCAGTGCTGTAGTACCAGAAACCGTATTACAAACTACATTTAACTGTAAGGTGCTATAAGAATACCAGAAGCATTTTTCAATTTTCAGCTTGCTAAGAACATGATGTGAAATACAGCTGTCCAGTGTAGCTAATCTTCAGGTGCTACCACTTGTTCTCAAAATCAGCTTATTCAAATTCAGTTATGGAGTTATCTTATAAAGTAATGCTAAACGGAGCAGCTCAGTATTTCAGATTATTCAGAGATGGTAACTTCCAAAATGTTTTGCAGTGGGATAAACCGATAAAGTACTTCTGAGATAATCTTTTGTAAGATTAATGCTATATATTTCTTCAAATAGTTACATTATTGCATCTTCTAAACTCTCATCTGTGTGTGACTCAATGTTTTTCTCAATGGTATAAAAAAAATGGTTCTTTTCAAGCTCACATTAAATACTTGTTAACAGTTGTAAAAAATAAATACAAGATTGCACCTGTTGCTAGGTAAGAATGAATCCCGACAGTTTGGTCTTCTGGCCTTTCAAATTTGGAGAAGTTTTTCTCTCGAGTAACAGTAGGAGGTAAATAAGCAGATACCTTCTGAGCATGTTATTGCTTCTTTTGTTTTAGTGCCTGTTTTGATGGAGGATGGGGCAGGGAGCTGGATCTGTTATGCAGAGCAATGTAGAATTTTTCAGTTGCATGACAGCTGTGGCATTTGAAACACATTTTCTTTGCCTGTGGAAGGAAATGTTTGTCCTTCTGAGAGATTAATGGATGGAAAATAATAAAAACAGTTATTAGATTGCATGTCTTTTAGATTGAGAAGGTATATTTTGTGGTACTTACTAACATTATAGAATCATAGAATCATAGAATGGTTGGAGTTGGAAGGGACCTTCAAAGGTCATCTAGTCCAACCCCCCTGCAAGGAGCAGGGACATCCCCCACTAGATCAGGTTGCTCAGAGCCCCATCCAGCCTGGCCTTGAACGTTTCCAGGGATGGGGCATCCACCACCTCCCTGGGCAACCTGTTCCAGTGATCTACAACCCTCATTGTAAAAATTTTTTTCCTAATGTCCAATCTAAATCTACCCCCCTCTATTTTAAAACCATTACCCCTATCACAACAGGCCCTACTGAACAGTCTCTCCCCATCTTTCTTGTAGGCCCCCTTGAGGTACTGGAAGACTGCTATCAGGTCTCCCCGGAGCCTCCTCTCCTCCAGGCTGAACAGCCCCAACTCTCTCAGCCTGTCCTCATGGGAGAGGTGCTCCATCCCTCTTATCATCTTTGTGGCCCTCCTCTGGACCTTCTCCAGCTGGTCCATGTCCTTCTTATGTTGGGGGCTCCAGAACTGGACACAGTACTCCAGGTGGGGTCTCACGAGGGCAGAGTAGAGGGGCAGAATCACCTCCCTCGACCTGCTGGCCACGTTCCTCTTGATGCAGCCCAGGATGCCGTTGGCCTTCTGGGCCGCAAGGGCGCATTGCCGGCTCATGTTGAGCAGAAATATTGGCAGAAATGTACTTCTACCAGTATAACTCTGATAGAAATAGTTTTTTTTTTTTCTGCAACAACTCTCCCTGTGGTTCATCACTTTGGTTCGTACTTCTGACTAGTTGTGGTAATAGGTCCAAATAGCTGGAAGGTAAAATTTAAGCTTGCCTTGTTTAAACAGGGACTAAATTTAAAAAAACGGGTACTTGGAAGAAATAGAGGGAGAATCTTTTTGATAGAAAAGAGAAAAAAAGCTGTAACAGAAAATAGGAAGGCTGGCTTCCAATATTTGAAAGGTAACTTGATGTTAATAATCCTTCAAGAGGGAGGTTATACTAAGTGACCTCTAGAGGTCTCTTCCAAGTGATATTTCTGTGATTAAACGGGACACTTGAGAAATTTCTTGCTTGTGTAAAGTGAAGAGAAATTTAAGAAGTAAAAGTACAACAAAGGGATGAGTTAAGTCAGTTTTAGTGCTATTTTTAAGCTCTGTATTCTTGTATGGCTAGTTAAGCTTACACAGCTAAAGTTTTAGTTTACTGACCTGACTGCAAATGCGATGACTTAAAAAATCTGACAAATGAATAAGTTGAGAAAGAGATACTGATATTTTAGTACCAGAGAAATATCTATCTCTCAGTTAAGAATTATTGGGTTTTACCTTTAAAAATATTTATTGCTTAAGGCAATATCTTAAGCTTAAGGCAACTTGGTTTGAAAATTAACATGGTTATAAAAAATTACTGTTACTATTTGATGTATTTCACTTCCACAAAACCTAAGTTTGATATATTAGGGACTTTTCACTCTTCTTTTGGAGAATTTTGTAAAATAGAACTTGTGTACATTGTTTGGAGAGTTTTTAAGAGCATGTGTAGTGTGTTACTGTAAAGAGCCTGCTGAATTTTGACAGACAAGAATTCTGGTGGTGGTTTTTTTTTTCTTTTTAAGAGCATGTTCACAATACTGTGAAGAGTTTTGTAAGTGCTTAAATGGAAAAGTTACGCGAGCAGGGTGTACTTCTACAAGCCTCTTTTATCTGACTGTCGCATATTCTACCTTTTGAAATGGAACCTTTGCCATTCACCCTGAGTGTAGGATTGGGTCATTATTTAAGCTAAGGCTGTAGCTTTCTATTTCTGTGGAGTTAATCTTTTGTACACTGGACTGTCCATTTTTAATTTAAACTGAGGTTATAATTTTGACATGCTGAAATGACAAGTGGAGGTAAGGCAGACTATTTAAGAAAGCCTTTTAACCTTTTAAAAGCTGTGGGGTGTTTCCGTATGAACCTCTACCCACTGATTTTAAAAATACTAGGTATGAATGCATTTGTTTGCTGAGAATGTAATAATGGTGCATTGCTTAGAGAGTAAATTTAACAAGTTCCATTTTCCATTGTTTCTTGATTTGAGTAAGTGAAAGACTCAGATCTTGGGAGTGGGGAGGAAGGAAAGGTAACAAAACCCCTAACAAGGTAGAGATGTTCACTTCAACTTATGTAAGTGAGTCAAAATGCAAATAAGTACAACAGGAGAGAGAAATAATTCTACAGTCTTGGTTTTTTTATTACTTGGCTTTGTTATAGGTTGTATATGAGCAAGAAGGAGTTTTCATTCATCCGTCCTGCGGAAAAAATGATGATCAGGACAACTTAATATCAGGAGTACTACGTGTCATAGAAAAGGTATTTGTATAATACAGTTATGAAAACTTTGTATATTTGTTGTGGAAGCACCTAATATGTTTGGCAAATCTTAAATGTCTTTTTAAATATACAATTTCATAAATGAACAAACATCACATAATATTTGACATCGTCTGCATCATTTTTACATATATAGATATTTTTATGGTCAGTTGTACCATAATCCTACCATGAGTAAATAGGAATGTGTACTTTGTTGTGTAGTATTGAAATTTTTTATGATTGTTTGTATTGTAGGAAAATGAAGTAATAGTAGACTGGAGACCACTGGATGATACGTTGGATACTTCTAATATCCTCTGTGCTGGAAAGGTATATTTGTTAGTTACCAGTGTTCTTCATTCTCTTTCTCCAGAGATTTTATTTCGTGTTAACTTTTGCATAGATGATCTCATAACTGGAAGCAAAATATATTTATCTGATTATCATTGGTATTAATAGCTACCTGTCTGCTGGGGAGGGAGAACGAGAAACTGTGTGGTGACTGGGGCTATAAACCACAACAGAATCATATTTGTGGACTGCAGCCCAGTTTGGGTTATTGGGATACATGTGTAGGTGACTGTACTTAGTTTTTTCTTGATTCATATGTAAAATAGAATGGGACTAACTGTACAAATGGTGAAGACTGGTCTCCCTGCATCTACTATGTTGTAGTCTGGTGATTCACTCTGCATAATTAGACTCAAACCAGGGAGGTACTGTTCTAATACAAAAGAAAAATATAAGTCTATGGAGGTTCCAAGATCTAGTGATATGTGGTATTTAGGCAATATTAAGAGGATGTGACTAAGTTTTACATTTAAATAAAAAGTTTGTTATGTTGGTAGAGTCTGCAGGAGAGGCTAGGATATTTTAGTACCATGTTGAATTTAAGTAAAACCTCTTTTTGTAGTCATAAGTCCAAATTTCCTATTTTGAACTATATAATATTTCTTAGGTTTTTAGTACTACAGATTCTTTTAATCTTTGAAAATGAAGATGCTTCTTTTTCTTGTTGAATCTGAGAAACTAGCTCAATTTTCATGCCCTGTGTTCTTGGATGGTAACTTTTATTTTTCTCAGGATTCCAGTTCTGTTGTGGAGTGGACTCCAACTCCTAAAGAAAAATGTCCCCGAGGAGCAGACCGTCCAAGCAGTTATGAAGCAGAATGGGACATGGTCACCACAGTCTCTTTTAAAAAGAAACCTCATTCAAATGGAGGTACTTTAAAAAACAAGTGTGGTTTTTTTTTTTAGTTTGTTGTTTTCTCTATTGTAGATCGTAACTGAGGAATTGCCTTTTAGATACAGGAAAATAGATTTTATTAGGAATTGAAAGACTGAGAGATGAATCTTTGGATGTGGAAAAAAATTCACAATGGAATAGCTGCCCTCTGCCTCCAATCTATTTTCTTCTTTAAATTGCTAGAGAATTGTATTGAAAATAAACGTTAAGTCTTACTTCTTGCTGTGACAATCATTAGGTGATGTAGTGGTTTTATCTACATTGGGCTCTTGCATTCTTTCAGACAAATGGAATTTGAACTAGATGTCGTGTTAGAAAGGAAAAGGAAAAAATAAGTGGTTTACTACTCAAGTGTCTTTCCATACTGCAACAGCAGGGGGAGATGGCATGTACAGTTATGTGGTACATGGGTCTTTTTTTATATCGTCTTTTTTACTTTGTCAAAATAATTTTATAGCTGCATCACTTTTGTTGTAATGTCTCAGTAGAGATGTTAAAAAAAAAAAGTGAAACAGAAAGGACAGTGATTCTCAAATAATCTTTTTTTTTCCTCTGATTCTTCTGTAGTATTTTTCTTTAGTACTTACTTTCCCTGTGTTATTTCTCAGCCTATAACTAGGGACCATTGTCCTTGGTTCACCATATGTGTGATGGTTTTAAATGTCATCTATGTAATGTATGAGTGCAGGATTTAGATTTAAGATTATGAATGGTTTTGGATAAAACACAGTCCTTGCTCCTAGAATACTGTGTTTGAAAGGAGCTTTTAGTGCCAGCATGGAGAGAAAAAAAAAAAAAGGCAAAACCCAGCATCTTTGTCAGGCATAGGATGGTTTATTACATCAGTGGTTTGTATTGATTTTTCATCTTCAAACATCAGAGTACATCTTCATCCAAAGTGAGTGTCAGTGAGTACTACTGACTTGGATTATGCTCTTTGCCACTTCCAGCTTATTTCCAGTTGCTGTAATTTGATGTGGGCAGGCCAGGGGGTGTGCCAGATTTCCTCCAGGCATGCTGGCAATTTTGTGCCCTCTGCTAAAGTAAAATTTAATGCCTTCTCTTTGAATGTATACAATCTTCACAGAGTGTGTACATGCTTGCACGGTATGGGAGAGAGGAGTGGATGGGGAGATTTTCCATTCCTTCTCCTTTACTTTAGTAGCAGTCTTACAACGCACTGCACACAGTACTGTGTGCAATACATAGCATACAGTGTGGTAGTATATATCATGTTTAGTTTGAGTAAATAGGACTACCTGGTGGAGATGCTGGTGGGATTCAGCTTGCTGCTGGAATTTAATACAGCAGTTAACATTTAACTGCTGGATCACTTTTATAAACCCTAGACACAGCCTAATGGACTTGCTCATTACTTTAGAAGTCTGTAGAAGACGAGAAGGCACAAAGAGGAATCCAGAAATAGCAGTTACGATAGTTACGGTACACATTTTATTGTCAGAACCAATGCTAGGTTTTGTGTTTTGAGTTTTTTTTTTAGAAACAATAGCAGATACAATGCATTTGTAGTTGATAACACTGGAAGTCAAACTGAAATAATATGGTAATTTTGTTTTTAAGATGCTACAACTCATGCAAATGGAGAAAGCAAGTGGTCGTTCCTGTTCAGTTTGACAGATCTGAAATCAATCAAACAAAACAAAGAAGGCATGGGATGGTCTTATTTGGTGTTCTGCCTGAAGGATGATGTGATGCTTCCAGCTCTTCACTTTCATCATGGAGATAGCAAATTGTTGATTAAATGCCTTGAAAAGCATGTTGTGCTGAATGAGTAAGTATCTGTCAACTCTTAGTTCTGATATAAAACATGGATTATTGGTTTACTTTTAAAATTCTGTAATGAATTTCAGATTAATGCTTCCTGATGTATTTCTCTTCACTTTTTTATTAGTCGAATCAATTTTCAAGGTGACTGAAACCATGATTTCACACTCATTTGGAATGTAGGCTTAAGTTTTAAAAGCATTGCATTGATTTATGAAATAGTTTGTTGAAGTGTTATTAGCTGTGTAGTGCCTCAGCAGCTCCCTCTGGTGGGTACTGAAGCTTCTCCGGAACACTCTGTAATGTCAAATCCTTCTTCATGAACTGCTTCTACGAAATGTGATAATTTGTGTTAAAATTTGTGATTTTCTACTTTGTATGAAATATGTATGAGTATTGACGTGAGTATGTGAGGTAACTTACAGTACTGTCAGCTAAATCAATTTGTATATAAATGTTTTCCCCCAGAATTCTGTTCCCCTGTAATTTCTTGCTGTGGGGAATTTTTCACACTTGAGCTTTACTCTTCAAATCAACTTTCTGAATGTAAACATAGTTAGGCTTTATGGTGTTAAATACTTGGGTTTTGTTCTGTATTTATATTGTGTTACCTCTAGGTTTTTTACCTGAGTAAAAGCCTTTTTGATTAACATAGCGTAAATGCACAGTAAAATAAAATGTTCTGCTCTCACCATGTGGGCATAAGTATAACTTAAGAAGGCAACAGGGTAAAGAAGAATAGGTAGAGCATGAAGAAATAATGAGGTGTAACAGGTACATCTGTAACAGCTGTAACATCAGTGTAACAGGTATTCTGATTTCAAAGTGCTTTGTTATCATCGCTTGCAACATAATATTCTAATGGCAGATCTGAAGGTGGATAATGAAATGGCTGTGGGAATCCTTACAGAGGGCTCTTCTCACATTGGTAGCATTAACAAGGTCAGAGTTGCCTTTGGCAAGTAGAGAAGGCTGTCCTTGAGTAATGCTGTTAGGCTGGAGAGCAAGCCAGTGAGACATGAGGGTGGTATATTCATTGAACTGATTTGTGAAAGGCTTTGCCAGTGTCAAGATGTGGTGTTGGAGTTGGTGATAATCAGAAGTTGTCAACTGCTTGGAGAAGGTAGCATGGTCAGTGTGACGAGGTGGTGAAATGGTACTGGTTATAGCATTGTATGCCAGCTTTTTAAGGGGAAAATTCAAGAAGACCAAAGGAGAGGCAAGACGGACAAGATAAAGGTGTAAGTAAGAATATTTTCTGTACAACTGTAGATTAGGAAATTGTGGCTGACAACTTCATCTTAAATCCTGAGGTTTTTTTCTTTAGATTCCCTTTGAGTTCTTCCTTAAACCTCCTTTCATTTAGTTTCCTAATTTCACCGCTTCTGCAAGCCTCCCTCCCCTTCCCCCCAAGGAAATTGTTCCTTTTTGAGCATACTGCTCTGTGTTTGCTTATTTGTGGGTATCTTCCAACTAGTTGCTGGTAGGCTAGGCAGGTTTTAGAGGCAACCAATGTAGCAAACACCAGAAAAACACATGTTGCATGGTGAGTCACTGAAAGCTTTATACCCTGTCTATGTGATCTGTTGCCTGTGTACTGCAGCAATGTATTTAATATTTTCTAACTAGTTCCCATAATATGTATTTAATGACCAGGACCAAGTTTTAAGTAGGCCTAGTGAGTGCATTTGACAGTGTAGCAAACTGGTTTGCATTGACTTAATCAAAACTTTGTTCTTGTGGTTAACTGTCAACTGGAAACTTTAGATTCTTAGATTAAGATTTTCACTTATGCCTTCCTTCCAGTTAGTCCATTTGAGGCTTTAACAAAAGCAACTTAAAAGCGAGTTCGTGCTGCTGGAGTTTTTAACTGCCACTACTTAAATATCTTATTATTTGAAGATATATGTTTGTGTGTGTGCATACACACACACACACATATATATATACACATAAAAAGCAATAAGCAACATAAGAGTTGATAACTAAAATACAGTACTGCAACTACAGATCTGTAGTTATACTTGCATTAATTTTGGTAGAGTTCCATGTATTTAATGTCGACACACTTGGATTAAGCTTATTCTATATTTTTTATTTTTTGTTCAAAGGCACGAAATATTTACAATGAGATACTGCTCTGCTATATAACAAGTTATTTTGTCGTCTTATATTCGGGAAATGTTTTGTATCTTTTGACTTCATGGATGAAAGTTTTTGAAAACAGGAATCTAAACTAGCATACTAGAATACCTTAAACCATTTAATGAAGTTGGACACCTAAGCTCCTACAAGTCAGATATCTAGATTCTGTCCAACATTTGATTGTCAGTTTGTTACTACACATAATGTTGGACAGTTTGTGTACCAACAGACATTATTTCCAGTTTTATTGAGTCCTGTGCTGCAAATAATTATACTTCTCATCGCTATGTAAAATCAATGCTTATTGATGAGTCACTGAATTAAAATTAACTAGGTAGTTGTTTTGGTTCTTATTTCAAACATTGTCTCATTCAGATAGTCTGCGTTGAGTGAGTGGGCACTTACTGTTCTTCCTTTATTTGACCCAGTGGATTCTTAGTTCTTGTCCTTTGTAACCTCTTGCCAGGTGATGTGGATGTTCTTCTTGGGACAGTGCAAAACAGTAGCTATCAGGTGGGGGGGGAACTGTATGAAGAGAGGCAGTCATGTCCTCACGTGTCTATTTTTAGAAGGCAGCAGTGGCATAGGATTTGTGTAGTCTGACCCAGCAGCTGTGCACTGGGGTGTCCAGGAGTGCTTACCAGGTGGAGTTCCCTTCTGAGGTAAGACAGGGAAACTTGAGGTCGTGTTCAAGCTTGCATCCTGTGCTGAGCTACCTAGTATTGCCACCTTGAACGGTTCTAAGCATTGATCAGTGCAACAGCAGATACTTTGGGAAATGTAAAGCAAAAAGCTGAGGCAGCTATGAAAGTTAAATTTGAATGAAGTTAAGCATTGAGCGGAGCAGGAACTTCCTGTTTTAGTTTTCTTACTTAGATTCCTCTCTTCCAGTTAAGGTCAGCTTCTGGCACCAAATTCTTTTCTGTAGTCTAGTCATGAATTATGATGATTGTGGTTTTTAAGGAAAGAAAAAAGAACAGGTATGCCACATAAGTTGTGAAAATGGCAGACTTCAGTCTCTCTGTTTCTGTTGTTTCCTAATGGTTATTTATGCTTTAGTACATTATGTATCTAAGCTCACAAGCTATTTTAGGAAAAGACATTTACTCAGCTTTCTGGATGCCACAAGCAAATACTTGGCAGCATAATTACTTGTTTTGCCAAGTCCTAGTGTATAATACATGGGATATTGATGTTAAGGCAGAAAGTTTAACTTTTCTTTAGAACATCTTTGTCATAGGTATTTTCTTCCGCTGTTCCTATTACTTCAGAAGTTTTTGCTCTTCTCTAACACTGTTCCTAACACTATAACATAAAACCTTATGTCGTTGCTGAAATCAGTGTGTGTGGCTAAACTGGAACAAAATACTTGTAATTTGTTGCTTTAAAGATACGTGCTTCCTATTTTGATGGCACTAGTCTAATATTGTGAAAACACTGTGCGTATGGATGATGTTTTTTAACTCGCACGGTTATGAGTAAGTGTTTAATAAAAGTGTCTAGCTCACAGATCTGTTTTGAACATTAGCCAAGTAGCTGTTGATACCAAACTGGCTGTCTGGAGGCAATTTTTAATTAAAATGGAGAGATGGTACAAAGTTTTTTTTCTTTTAGTTAAGGAAAACATAACACATGACTCAGCCTTTGCCCCTGTGCTGCTTTTTAGCAAGAGCCAGTTGAAGCTTCATTAACCATTGCTGCCTCAGAACTGTGACTGTGATGTCTGGCTGTCTCAAAATGAGATCTCTTGTTGCATTTCATATCCGTCACTGTTAAGTGTCCTGTCCTGTTGGAATGGGAGAGAGATAAGGCTTATTAAAGTTCTTATCTATGACTTCAATAACATGGTAGATGATGCAAGTACTAATAAAAATAAAAGTAGTTTTTCTTTTAAAGGCTAGAAATATGGATTTAAACTTTGAGAGAGTAGAGAGGTATTTTGTAAATGTAAGTCTGTGCGATGGATTAGAATCAGATGGCAAAGTACTTGGCTTTCCCCTGCCTGGCTACCAGCTCTGAGGCTTGAATGTCAGCCTGGCTTCTGAGCTGTTCTCTCTTCTGCCGCATACTGAGCTGTAAACCAGTGATTCAGGAGGTGGTTAATGAATTGATGGGGTATCTGTGCCTGAGGAGGGGAGAAGATGGGATGTTAGAGGGGGGAGGGTGGTGAGAGCAAAAGAACAGATAAAATACTAGGAGCAGTACGATTCTATTGTCTTTGTTGTTGTTTTCATCTGCCTGTGCAAGCCTGTGTACACAGCAAGAGTGTACAAATACAGTGAGTTAGGCCAAATCGGGTTTGTATTCATTTAGCTTTTGGAGTCTACACAGAAATACATTTGCAGGGCTGTACTGAGATGGTTCTGTTTCACAATAAAATGGCTGTGGTGTTTTTTAAGCTCCTATCAGTATGAATCTTTGAATTATTCTGACAGTAACTGTTGTAATACTGTTGGTTAGAAATATATTGCTGTGCTTTCACACATTGAAAACCAGTTTGTATTCCTTTATGTAATGTTTTACAGAGTGCCTTAATGTAAGATTTACTAGTTGGTAGAAAAAATTCCTTAAGTGTATATGGTGACATGGGTGGGCTCTTTTGACTTCCTCTATTATGTTAAAGGAGTTAAAAGCCTGTGTTGTGTTGATGCTGACCACGTTTCACTAAATTTCCTTTCCTGTGTCACTTTCTTTTTTGTCCATTGTCAAATACAGAAAAATAGAGTTGAAGAAAACTTTATGCGTATATGGGTGACAAACGTTGTCTTCCAATGTAATTTCTCAAAAGAATAATGATTTTTCAAAGAATGAAAGAGTACAATTCAGAAATGTGATGACTAATGTTTAAAAAATTAAAGTCCTGTTTTGTAGTGTTAGCTTGTGAACTTGTGCCAAGAACTAAGAATGATCTTGCACTGTACCTGCTTTCTTTGCACAAAACCTGAAATGTGACTTCAGAAAACAGTAAATGTTCTAAAAACGTTTTCAGGAAAACCTGGTGATGCTTACAGAAACACTTTTTGAATTTTCTTGCAGATCTCCACAGGATAAAAGGGTTCTTCTTGTGAATTCTCAGAACAAGTCTCTGTCTCAGTCTTTTGAAAATCTCTTTGATGAACCATCATATGGCTTATTACAAGTATGTATTATCTTTGAGCTTTTTATTCTGAAGACATGTATTAAAAAACTTCACCATACTATGTCAAACAAATACTCCCGGAAACATTGCCATTGTAGAAATATTGATTGTATCCTAAAACAAATGCTTACTATAGTAAAGTACACTTACTTATAACTTGTTTTGTATGTTCTGATAATTTTTTAACTTCCCTATGGTACTATTTCAAACCTATTCAAGTTAATGTTGTCTATGATTCTATACATTTGGATACAAATAGTTTTAGGAAGAGGGAGAAGGGAAAATTTTAGGAGTTACCAAAACACATTAATTGAATTTTCTAAATTTCCCTTGACTAAGTATTCTTTTCCTTGGTATTTTCTGACAGTTTTGAAGGGCTGCTGGAAATACAGCAACAGAGAGCACAATATTGCCTAAAAGAGTTCGTTTTTTGGGGTTTTTTTTGTGGGGTGTTTTGTTTTGTTTGTTTGTTTTTAATACTAAAACTGCTTATCATTTCGTGGGATTTGTGGATTTGTGAAAGTCAGCAACAAAACTTCCAGTGTCTTGAATGAGGCCAGGGTTTTGATGCACTGATTTGTTTAATTGAAGAAAATTACGTTAGTTTCTGGACTTAGTTGTCAAATCAAGTATTGTGTGAGATTCCTAGCAGAGTACATGATGATTCAAGATGTTTTTTTCTCTATGAAGGTAGAGAAGCTAGGCATAAGGAAGACATTTTGTGGAATTGATCACTGGAAAGTAAATGGTAGATCTGATCCACTTCTATACATAGGTTGGGCTTACTGAGCAAACTGCTATCCAGTCTTTCAAATCAAGCAGTAGTACTATCTTAAGTATTAAGATTTTTTTTTTAAATTGTGTAATGAATGTACTATATGAAACTACTGACACATGAACCATCAATAACTTGAGACCTACAATACTTGTTGTTTTGCTTTCTTTGAGTACAAGAATTCCAAATAATCTGAGGCTTTTTGTATTTTACTTGTTTTCCTTGTTGTAATACAGAAATTGAAGAAAGATCCATACACAGTAACAATGGGAAGATTTTCCAAAGTCACAAACTATATTTTTGACAGTTTCCGTTTAAGTGACCCTTCAAGTCAAAGGCGACCACCATCAGAAATGGCAGACTTTCTCAATGATGCTATTCCAGGGCTGAAGATAAATCAACAGGAAGAACCAGGATTTGAAGTCATAACACGAGTGAGTGCGTAAATGAATATGATACAGATGCATTGATTCTTTTTATGTGCACCTTTAAAGGGACGGTAGGACTTGAAGCTTGGTGAGTTACACTGTTTATGCTCAGGGCTTATGACTTATGCTGCCCTACCATGTATTCACAAGAGTAAGCTTGTGGAATGGTTAGCTGCTTGTGGAATATGACATTTTAATGCCTGTGAGTGTGACTTTTGCTTTGAAAAGAAGTTTTGTCATGACTGAAATGGGTATTACTGTTATCTTAGAGTCACTACCCTGAAAAGTGACCCATTTCACGTTTAGTGTTTCCGCTGTGGTCGGATAGAACTATATTAAGTAAAATTGGGGTATGCAAGTTAATAACCAACTTTTTGGCTAATCACTTAATATTTCAGTTTGTTTTAAGAGTGCTAGGAAGCTTAAAACAAAATATTTCATTATATGATTAATGTCTAGGGTGAATAAATGTACAGATTTATGTGTGACTTCAACCAAAGCTAGAATGAACTTGTAATTCAATCATGAATCACTTTCAGCTCCTGTGTTGGTCTTTTACAGATAGGTGGAGAAGGTTTGTTTTTAAATGCTTGTGATTAAAAACATGTAAGCTGCTTAAGTAGTAGAGTGTTAAACTGTTTTGAATATTTTGGTTTTTTTTTTCTTGAGTTCAAGATAGTTTTACTATATTAGCAGTAGCTGTATGATCTATGTAATTCTAAGAACTTGGTGCCTAACACTTAATCAGTTAATTATCAGTGAGAAAAAGTGTAATGAGTGCTACATTCTGAAAATGACATTGGCCTGTATGTCTTAATCTGCAAACACCTTAGACTTGTACAGAGTTGAAACACAAGTTGACTTGGTGGTTACCATCATCAAAATATTTTTAGAAAGTAAGGAATTACTTTGTCTACTGAACTCTGCTGTGCATAAACATGCAATTTGGGAACTGAGAGACTAACCACAACCTGAAACTTTGGTGGAATGCTAGGTGTTCTGAAAGCACGTACAGTCTTGGGTTTTTTTTTTTTTCAAGGGGCTGAACCCAAGTTGTTTTTCAGATCTCTCTTAAGATGTGCTAGTGTGTATCAGGAGTGTGCTTTTGAAGTGAAGCTCCCTATTGTTTTTGTTTGTTGTGTTGCACATATTTAATACATTTCCAGTTGCATAGAGGCTTTTAGTCCATGGGAGGCTGACTCAGAGGTGTTTGTGGGGTAGGAGGTTATTAAAAACACACATACATCCTCCTCCAAAAATCTGAAGTATTAACATATATACTTAGGTCCTCAGCCCAGAGTGTCTTTCTCTAAAGATCTGCTTGTGTTGGTAAAGATCTGCTTGCTAATATGGACGCAGCCTTAGATGCTTAGAGTTGCTAACTGAGGGTATGCACATGTAAAAATGTAGTTGCACTGAGTATAAGAAACTGGCAAGCTTAGTACTGTTTGTGTAGTTGTTTAAAACTACTGAAACACTTCAGAGGGATTCATATAATGTATCTGCCTGTGTTTCAGATCGATCTAGGAAAACAGCCTGAAGTTAGTAGAAGAGAGCCTGTGTCGGCTGAAGAATGGGCTAAGAATATGGATTCTGAAGGAAGAATTTTAAATGTCGACTACATAAAGCGATTGATATTCAAAGGGGTAACTTGTTTTTCTAAAATCGGCAAGACCTAGGGCTTGATTCTGGACCCTTCTTTTTTTCTTTCCCAAACCATGGTTATGCTGTTTTTGTTATACTTGTAATGCTTCATGAGAGACTTCGAGCATGAGCCAGTCAGTATTGTTGGAGAGACTTTAATTAACATGAAATCATGTTTTATGAATACCTCAGCAGTCTTGCAAGCATACAAAGTGTTCTACAAGGAGAGAGATCTTGTGCCTGGCTAAAGTGAATGAGTTGAAAATGCAAAGTGATAAAGAAGAGAAATCAAAGTGCCCTTCAGGAAAACACCAGTGCTTCAGTGTTAGGATATCTGGTTTATTCTTTTCTTTTGGAGGGTTTTTTCTTATCCTTCTCCAACAAAAGCTTCTCTCCCTTGCCCAGCAGTTTGTCTGGATTTGACCCTCATCATGTGAGCAGTGCTAAACACTTGCCAATAATTATTACTGAACTGAGAGGTTTTGCAATATGAATGTGAATTCAGTCTCAGTGGTGGAAATCTTGAAAACTTTAGTTATGTCCTGTAGCTGTTCTACCTAATGTTACTTTATTATTTTGCTTTTTTTGGTGGGAATCCAGCTGCATTAATGCATTCTTTGTGCACCTGTTGCTGCATATTTATAAGCATGCAGTCTTGCATTCTTGGAGTTTGAGCAGAAGTAGAGAGTGATAACATTGATAGTACAGTTTTTTAAACACCTATACATATTTAGTAGTATACTGTGAAGGAGGTAGAATGAATCTGAGGCCCTTTTCAGTTTCTGTGACTGTTCTTTAATATACCTGTTGCTGAGGTGTCCAGTTAAGGACCCTTCTGCAACCTTAAAATTTACTACAAACCTTTTCTTCCAGTAGCACAATTCCCTGTCATCTCTGTTGTCCATTACCAGAGGACTGAGTGCTCAATTTTATTTATGACTCAAGATCCCAATAACTTTCAGTACATTAAGTGCAGATCCTCATTAAAGAAAAAAAAAAAGTTAAAATACCTCTCTTAAACTGCTTGCCTTTTACTGGAAAAGTTCCAGTTGCTACTTGTTTTTGCAGTAGTTGATGCTATTTGCTGCACCATCTTCCTTGCCTTAATCTAATGGTAAATTAATAATACAGTGAGGAATCAAGCTTGTGTTGAACTCGTAAACTGTAGAATCTGATAGCAAAAGTGCCTCATTCTCATTACTATATTGCAGGAGTTGAAAGAAACACTTTTGATAAGAGTAGGCTATGATTCAGCTAGTACACATTTGTCATCTACAAATGATGAGCATTACTCAAAGATTTCTGACAAGTAGTATCCTTGAGTGGACACTAGTATTTTTGATTGCTTGGAAGATTCATTGCATTTTGGCCATGTTCTGTTAGATGGAAAATTTTATAAAAAATAAATAAATGGAAGTCTAGTCCTCAAGATCAGTTTGTGGGGAGACCAGGAGTTTGCAGTTAAGCTGCATGATGTTTAAACATATAAATTTTAAAGGTATTTTTTTTCTTCTTAATCTGGGATGCCCCTAAGGTTTTTATTTCCAGCAGTGGAGCAAAAATGTGGGAAGAAATATCTTCTGTAAAGCTTATTTTTATCTTACAAGGATGAATCCAGAGCATCTACATCTTCTTGCTGTTTCTTTGAAGTGTGATACCTAGTTAGCAGATAAGATTTGGCTACAATGTAAAGAGAAGCTTACGTCTGAAAATTCTCTTTTTAAGTTGTTAGTTTAAGAAGTTTTGTATCAGTATAGGAACATTTCCTTACAAAATCAAAATAGTCTTTTTGTTAATGTTTCATATCTATTTTTTTCCCTAGGGTCTCTGCCATACTTTAAGAAAAGAGGCATGGAAATTTCTTTTGGGTTATTTTCCTTGGAATAGCACTAAAGAAGAGAGAGCAAATCTGCAAAAAAGGAAAACGTGAGTACAGTGGGTTTTTTGTTACAAATAAATAAAAAAAGCTACTTTTTTTCTTATGGCCTACAGTGGTGTAGAAAGCTTTTCGGAAACTTGAAAGACAGCTGCTAAAGATTGTTGAATACAAAGAAGTGTGAGACTTTCTTAAGAATTATTGTTATACTAAAGTAAAAATATTATATAAACAGTGTCGTCCTTTTTATGCCAAAGAACAAATGGGATGAATGAATACTTAAATTAAAAAAAAAAAAGAAAAAAAAAAAGAAAAAAAAAGAAATATAGTAATTGAGCAAGTTTTGGTTTCAAAATTATTTTTCATCTTCAGGGATGAATATTTCAGGATGAAACTGCAGTGGAAATCTGTCAGTGAGGAACAGGAGAAAAGAAATTCAAGATTAAGAGATTACCGGAGTCTTATAGGTAAATTTAGATTTAGAAACATACCTAACTGTAGAAATTCACACTCTTTTTACAGTTCAATATGAAGCTGGAAAATGTAACCCTTTGAGTAACCTGTATGAAGAGGCACTGAAAACTAACATGTTGCTGTTTTCAGAGCTGTCTAAACTTTGTTATATACTTAATAGTGAAATTTAACCAGAGCAATTCGAAGCTTTACACGTTAGTGTTACAGAATGGCTGGATTTTTTAACTCCCTTTACCTAATAACAAAAGGCTCTTTATTCCATGTTATTTTATAATGTAATTTTACTGGGAACGTCATTAAAATCATGACATACAATAAGAATGTGAAAACATATCTGTCTATATATTTTTTAATTGCTTACATGGATTTGTGTATGTGTATTCTTACTTGTGGGGTTTTATACCTATTTTAAAAATTTAATCAAGTTCTACTGACTATTAACAGTTCTCTTTGATAGTGAGGTTTGAACACTAAAGTTTAGTTGGTTGTTTCATATTTTAGTTTGTTATAGTTATTTCAGGAGACAGGATAAGATTTTTATATTATTCTGAGACATGGATTAAACTTGTTTCAGCCAGTTATTCAACAGGCAAGGTGAAGGGTTTGAGAAAGTCTAATCTTAGTAAATTAGTAAACTACCTTTTTAGAGAGTGTATATGTTAACAGGAAAAAAAAAAAAATCAGAGTTCAGAAAAGGCCGAAGTTTTGTTTCCGTTGAAGCAGTTCTATTCCTTTTTAAGTATTTGAAATGTAGATGACAAAATTAGGCTTATGTCGTAAAGTAGATCCAAAACTAAAAAATACTCCTTTTATTAAAGTACACTCAAAATTTTGCTTTTTTCAATACATTAATCTTTAATTCAAGAGTATGCTGCGTGCTTGCTATGTTTGAGGCATGAAAACTGCCTGATTAAACAATTTCAGCTCACTAGGAGTTATAGGCACTTGTTAAACAGAATTTATAAACATGCTGTTTTGAACTGTCACAGTGTCTTTGAGCTGGTCATGTGGTAACTTTTTTAAAGCTGTTCTTAATCCCTGTAAGTGTAGAATATTTTACTGAATTAGAATCAGGAATTTTTCCATAAAAAGTATTAACAAAAAAAAGCAAAAAGCTTTAAAAACTGTTTATAAGCAAATCCTTTTATTCCAGACAGGAATGATTTCCTTTTTTGGTTGTTTGGTTTTTTTTTCTTTTGGTTTTTTTTTCTTTTTTTTTAGAAATATTCTTTATTTTGAAATGACATTGTTATGCATTTGTCTTAAACACTTCAAAGCTTTGCGACAGTGTTTGAGGAAAAAATCAGCAGCTTAAAAATACTCTGAATTCATTTCATGCTGGCTTTGTAGAACTTTTTTTGAAAATGTTTTAAAATCTGGACTTTTTTCTTAGAAAAAGATGTAAACAGGACAGATCGAACAAATAAATTCTATGAAGGTGAAGATAATCCAGGACTGATTTTACTTCATGATATTTTGATGACCTATTGCATGTATGACTTTGACTTAGGTAAGTTGTGTTCCTCTGAATGTAAAAGCCTTTTTGGTTTCTGATATGCAGCTTTGCTTGTGTTGAGGCCTGTTAATACAATTGAACTTGTATTGATTGCAATGATTTTGTAAATGTCAAGTTTTATATTTTAATAATGTAGTTAACTTCGTTCAGTTTCTCATCCTGCTTCTTCCTCTCTTCAATCTAATGCTTATCACAGGCATCTGAATTAATCAGCTGAGGTGGCTTGGGATTTAAGTGGGAGTTTGTCTTCACCATAGCCCTACTGTGGAGTTTTTTTTTGTTGTTGTTGTTTTTTGTATTAGAATTAAAGCAAGTTTGCTTCTCAGAGTTTTAAGTGGGTTTGGGTCTTTGGAGCTTGAGTTTTATATCCCTTTTTAAGACTGATACATCAATAAAAATGATAAACCAGCTGCCACTGTTGTAATTAAAGCTCAGCATGTGAACCAGCTGTTTGTAAACACAAGTGTTCTTATGAATACTTTAAAAGCTGGTTCTTGAGGAGTACACTTAACAGTCTGTCAAAAATTAAACTTTAGTGTATGCATCTGTTGCAGAAGGAAGAGTGTATAACGTCTTGCTTTAATCACAGTGTGTACAAGATGTCTAAGTCTTGGCTTCTCTTAATTGTCTTGGAAGGGAGGGAGGGGAAAATATACTTCTGGTTAGTTATTTTGAAGCTAAAAAGTAGGAACAAATCTTTAATCACTAGAAAACATGCTGCAGAGTGGTCAGCACTTGTCAGCTTTTTGTCCTTTCTGTAAAGTCTGTAGAGAGACTTGATCTTTCGCTTGAAAAAGGAGGGGAAAACTAAAACTGAGTGAGACTGTTTAAACATCTAGCTCTCTTCTGCATGTCTTTCCACATTTCAGTCTGCCTTAACATGCAGTGACGTGTAAGTGAAGCACATTCATCACGCACTCTATTAAAAATGTTGTTTAAAAGGCTTAAACATATGCAGTGGATAAGTCTTCTGTTTTATAAGCAAGCAAGAATAATGGAAATATAGTACATTTTACATTGTATCTGTCCAAGGCTTCTAAGCTACTTGGACATTGGTACAATGCTGCTCTTAATCCTTCGATAGCAGCTGTAGAGAGGTCTGAATAGTGCCACAAATGGCCAGATGGGGGAGGGGACAGAAGAGCTGTTAATACAACATTTTTGGAATGAATTCCTCAAGTCTGCGGAACTGTTTTTAATCTTTAAGAGACTTTTCAACTGTCTCAAACAGAATTTTCTCTGCATTTATTTTTAATTGGATGTAGTGTTAAATATATAGGAAATAAAACATTATTTTCATTTGACCTTTTAATTATTCACTTTTTTCTGTTCCTTGTTCTATTTTTCTTCTCACACCTGCTCCATAGTTTCAGTCATTAACTCCAATCCTCTTTTCAGTTATTCAGATATAATTACATTGTTAAGAAATTGAATCAGCCAAGCTTGAGTCTAACCGAGAAATGTCATGTTGTGTTGAACCAACCACTGATAATAGACATACGCATGAATCGTTCTCCCTACTTAGGGAGGTCAGCAGCAATAGGGCAGTAGATAAGCTGACTTTAGCATCAGTGATAAGGTAGTTGGAATAGTCAGGAAGAAGGAAAAAGAGCTCTGTACATCCTTATCTTCTACTCTTCTTAACTGGGTTGTTAATTACTAACAAGGAAGCTGGAAGAAGCATTAAAAAGCAATGAAATTTTGGAAATGTTTTGTATGCAACTAAAACTTTCTAGCTATTTTAAAAAGTTATATACTCTAAAATCAGGTATTTTATTCTTCAGTTAAGTGTAAGCTTTTCTTATAAGGCTTGTGAGTGCTTTTTAGGGCATATGAACTTGATTCACCATTTCTGGGCACAGAAACCTAAAGGCACTTCCTTGAATCAGGTCTGGTTAAGTGTTTCTTTCATGCTTCTTGCAAGCAACACTTTGCTAATAAACTCTTTCCTCACTTCAATAGGTGGTAATCTTTTTTTGTTGTTGGCTACTTTGTTACATAGATGGTCTTAGGCTTTAGTATATTTTAAACACCATCCAAGCAGAACAGTTCCTACTTCTATAAATACAAGAATCCTTAAAACATTTTCAGTGCCAGAAAAATGTTAAGGCTGAAATTTTCTTCATAAAAGCTATTGTACCTTATGTTTTCTATGATTAAAACTCAACATCTCCTATTTGAATCTATTTGAAAAGAAAATCTTCAGTTGGAGGGAAAAAAGTGGGAAGATATAAAAAGATTTTTTTTAAATGCATGGAAGAAAGCAACCAATTAAAGATGGAGAAGAGAATAAATGTGAGTCTGTATTTGTGATGGTGCAGGGTATATATTTAATCTTCTTAAAAATATCAGTATATGCTTCTGAGCTCTAAATGGGATCCTTTTTTTACTAGAAATCTATTCTGGTGTCAGCTCAGTTTGTATGTATTTTAACAACTACAAAAACAATTTGTTTGTTTTATGTTCTCTTTAGATTGACAGAAACCACTGCTAAATCTTGTTAGATCTGCTGGATGTTGGTTATTATTAATAGAAAAATGTCTTCACTGGTGGTTAAGTTAGAAAATTATAGTATCTGTACAAGCTTGGAATGCAAACATTTGCTTCACTCAGTCATTCAACACACTTGAAAAATTACTGTTTAACTGCTGAGTTTAACTAACTTCCTATTTGCTTTTTTTTTTTTTTATTTTTCTCCATCAAGGTTATGTCCAGGGGATGAGCGACTTGCTTTCACCTGTCTTGTATGTTATGGAGAATGAAGTAGATGCCTTTTGGTGCTTTGTATCATACATGGAACAAATGGTAAAATAAGGCTTTTTTAGACCATGTAAACAGATACGCTATGGATAACATTTGGGATTAATTTTATTTTATAAATTTAATTGAATTTTTTAAATTATTTTAAAGCAATCATCTTATGTTTGAAGTCAATATGTGTTTTTTCTGATTGACACAGGTTATGGTGGGTTTGTGATACTGTTGTGCAATACAGACAAATTTAGCTCCTTGGACTTTCTGAAGTAACTCAGAGCCATCACAGACAAATTTGTATTAATGAGGAATTCTTTAGCAGAATTTTGTTCAGGATAATGGTTCCCTCTCCTACTTACCTTTTGGTATTTGTTAAACGCAGTATATAGACTTTCCACAGACTGAAGCTTTTATGAATTGTGCATGTGGTGAAATAATGTGACTGCTATGACAATTAAAAAAGAAGTTGTCTTTTTGGTTTGAGTGCAGTGGTACTGCTTGGAAGTACAGAGCATGGGCTTACTTAAAATATCATATATTACATACAAAAGTGTTATCGAAGAAACACAGTTCACTGCTTTAGTTAAACCTTTCAGTAAGACGCAGACATTTTGTTAGATAGAATAGTCAGAAGTACAGTTAAATATCTATATGTTAAATACCTAAAAGGTGAGAATCATGATTGCAATAACAACTTTTTTTAAAAATTAAAAATAGCTGTAAATCTCAAAATTATTATTGAGTTAATAACAATGACAGTGCAAATATTTTATTCCATCTAGCATCAGAATTTTGAGGAACAGATGCAGGGTATGAAGACACAACTAATACAACTGAGTACTTTGCTTCGTTTACTAGACAGTGGATTTTGCAGTTATTTAGGTAGGTGTATTATTCATGCACAATAACTAAAACAACTTACTGCATCCTGTGTGTATTGATATCCTTACCAGTCTTTAAACGTAATTCCAATAGTAATATTATGTGAATACAAAACTTGTAAATTAATAATGTCTAAAAGATTTAAATAATTGCTCTATGCTTATTTAAAAACAGGGTCATAATTTTAGTGATTTTTAAAATATGCTATTCTCTGGCAAATATCTTTGATTCTGAAAAGCAGCTATCATGTTAAAAATCAGTGGTATGACTGTGTACCTGTAAAGTGTGTTGGTGTTCCCCTCCTGTTGTCTTAACCAAATTTGGTGTTTATGAAATGTAACACTCTTATTCCTAGAATCTCAAGACTCAGGCTACCTTTATTTTTGCTTCCGATGGCTTCTTATCCGATTTAAAAGGGAATTTAGCTTTCAAGATATTCTTCGACTCTGGGAGGTAAGAAGATATCTCATCAATCTCCATCAGTCTTAGACTTTAGAACAAAAAGATGGATCATTCTGCAAAGTGATTAATAGATTATTTTTTTTAACTGATTCAGTGCAATGAGGTGAGAACATATTAGCATGTTACATCTTTTCAGCCAAAACAGCAAGTTGGGAAGTTAATTTAAAAATACTTACAAAAAGATTTGGACAAAATCATTCAGATGAGCTTTTTAAGTGAAAGTAGTAAGTGGAGAGTATTAGTTAACTTTTAATAGAAAACAGCATAAATGGAAATAGCATTTGTCGGTGTCTCTCATTAGATCCTTGATATTGGTAGTACTTTATAGATCAAGTGGAATGAACCACTGGCAGGGTAGTTTTTGTGTTAACCAAAACCATAAAGAGGACGATGTCAGAAGATCCAGTTAATCTTGATGGTAAGGCCTCATGATGCCAAATAACATAATGTAAAAAAACATCAAAATGTGGAAGTTCTGATAATTCCAGGTTAATGACATCTTTTTTTTTGATTTAGGTGATCTTGGGATCAGATGGAGTAATTAAGAGGAACTAATATTTTTGTTGAACGTTCTTTAATTCTTTGTTCCCAGAAAGTTAAGAACTCTGTCAGCAGTACAGGCTTATTGTCTAAGATGCATTTAACAAGAGCACAGTATCCACTGAAAACTCTCAAGGAAGAGAATAAATGTTCGGACAAATTAAAGGAATGCTTTCTAGGACACAACATCACATAGAGTTGTGCTGGGGAACAGAAGGGTAATGAAAAGAACAGGACTGAGATGCATAAAATTTGTACTATAATAAAAAATAATGTTGATGCTTTTATTCACTTTTTCTGCTAATGAAAAAGGAGTCACATAAAGAGGAGGACCAGTATTTAAAACTGTGTAAAGTAAATCTCTTTTAGCTTTTTACTATCGGTTGGTGGAATTTACTATCATAGCGTATTGAGGTGATATTTTAACTGAAGACAACTAAGAAGTTTATAAATAACATTCTTAAAGGGAACCAGAATGCACAAACCCAAAAGAATTCTTTTATTCAAAGGGATAAAATTATAATGATTTGGGGGGAAAAAAAAAGTCACCCATCATCTCATTTTCCGCCTTCAGTGTTACATTGTCATCTCAGTATTTTTTAAAGACTAATTTTTATTTTAAAATTGATTACAACACTATTTTTATTTATAGTTTATAGTCCCAGGCTAGCATGTTTTTATCACCTCTGCCTTAAAGTGTATATGTGTGTCCATACAGAAAAGAAACAGACTATATTTCTAACTTAAGTATTTTTTTCTGTCTTAGGAGGATGATGGAAACTTACTGATATATGACAGTCTTGTAGGTTCCTTCTAGCACATCATAATGTATGTTTACTACAAGTATTCAATTTCTTTTCCAGGAGATATAGAATGGGAAATGGGATATCTTGTTTTCATTTTTTAAAACAAACTAATTAAGGCATAATGTCAATGTTTTTATGTGAAAGCTAGTGTCACCTTTGTCACAGTTGAAGTCCAGCTTACAACAGGCTTTTTTCCTGTTCATAGCTAAGCAGCTTCATTGGTATCAGTGGAATCTATATGTGGGATTTACAAAGGCAAGCTATAGGCAGAGGAGTCCCTTTTCCCCTTTGTAATCAGTAAAGCGAAATGAACTGCTTTTAGGGTATTTCAGTCTGAGCAAAATCCATTTGCTATTTTGCAATAGCACATGAATTGTGGGAACCCATGTGAAGGCAATGTTACCCTGCAATGTATTCACTTGCAGAGGGTAGAATGGGAAGAAGGGGCAGTACCATCTGAGATTCCAGTCCCAAGTTCCAGGGCTTCTAGGGCTTTTTCTGTATAATCTATGACTTTCAGGGTGTTCTTTTGGACCTCCATTTCTGTCCTCTGAGTTGCCTGAACCACTAAGGTAGCACTGGATATTTTTTCTCTGTTCCCACTGTCTTCGTGACTTCCAGTGTTTTATCTCCGAAAAAGGAAAGAAGATGATTCTTCACTAGACTGGTTATTAGCCCCATCAGGCAGAGTAGAAGCTAAAACCAAGCCTTCCCACTTACTGAGCAAGAGCCATAATAATCAGATTGTGGCAGAAAATGTGGGTGGCATCATCGCTACATGGTGAAGCAGGGTGTCTTAGGTGGCATTCCACCTTGTGTGGATAAGTTGAGACACATTGTGTGATTGCAGTTATTTGCAATGCTATATGCAGCCCCTTTTTACAGAAATATGAATGCAGGTTAAACTGCTCTGTCTTTGGGTGGGATTATTTGCAGTACATTTTAGCAGTGTATCTCAAACTCAGCCCAGATAGACAGCTTACTGAGACACTGCTTAGATGTCCCAAAATTGAGAGCAGCTCAGTCCCTCTTTCACACTGGAGGGACAGATGATGCTACCTTGTTATTCCAGCCAGCTCGTAATCTTTCCTTTGCACAGGGAGCTGCTTCGTTCTCAAAATGATGCAGGAAGACTGGGCAGAAAAAAAAAAAAATCCCAGAAGAAAAATTGTGTAACAAAATTACACAGCTAGCTCATGCTTACCTCCAGTATTATGCTACTACAGCTCACATTGTATAAAACCAGAATGAACTAGTGATAAATTACTTTACATATATGCTAGTATTTGTTACAAATATGCATGGCTGCTGAGGTAGCACTAAAACAAGTGAATCCTTACTTTGCATATCTTTATCAGAAAGAAATAGGAGTAAAAGAGTTATCACACTTAATTGGTATATTTTTATAGTCTTAATTTAAATCCTATTTTTCTTTCATCCTTTTCCAAGCACTTGTGATGCTGCTGTCTTGTATTTACATACATAATAGTAGAAAAAAGTATGGAATTTTTTGCAGCTGATGTTAGCAGCCAGTGACAGCTGCTAACTTTCCTTGGAGAGGAGAGAATGTAAATATCCTTATTAGTATTTTGGGTTTTTTTCCAGTCTTGAAGCTGGATCCAGCTTCCACTGAAGTTACAGCTTGAAGCAAATACTACTTAAAGTAGATATTCCAGTAGGATAGCATTAAATTGTAGATATGACAGTTAAATATTCTGTTAATGTCTATAAAAAGGTAACTTACACAGATCTGTATTTTGGTTCGATTTCCCCCATATCCTGCATTGTCATGTTTCCATCATCTATCTTCTGGTTTTTAGATTCAGGATTGTGAGGCAGCCTGTTGCTCGATATGCTTCATTAGTGATTGTTGTAGATGATTCAGGGTGTGTGTACCATGAGAATTTGACTGTACTGGAAACACGTAGGCAGTAGTTTGCTCACTTTATGTGCAAACTCTATGTTGAACCAAATCCATGTATAGCTGTCAATATTTACTTCTTATGAAGCGAGAGTTAAAAAAACCCAAACAAACAATAGCATGTAGACAGACTGTATTGGGTAGACTGTAGGCATTTTCGTATGATTGTTATTGTTTATCAGCCATTCCAGCCCTTTCCCTGGAGTGAGAGAGTACTTCAACAGAATATTGGATACTTGAAAAAGATAGGAAATTTAACTCTGGACTGAGTGAATTGAAACTTAATTGAAACATTCAAGATTAATTGCAGTTTAATTTTGGGTGAACTTGGTTTGGATATCATTCAGATTTATGCAATTCTATTTACGGACTATGTGTACTAGTGATAAAAGTTCAAGTGTAAGTAAGCTCTTGTTGAGCTTTAAGGCTGTGTTCTATCAATAATGAAGCAAGAAAATTTTTACTAGTGAAGTAAGACGGAATCTTCATGAGCCTGCTGCTTTTTTTTTACCTGCCTTTTTTCAGAGTAATTCCATTAATTTAAATCCCTTTATCTGTTTGTCAGAGTAATTTATGCAAATTATTTTGTTTCCCTCCTTTTTTTTTTGTTGTCAAAACTGTTCTTCAGCTTTCTGCCTGCCACGCACATTCTCTTCAAATACCTTTTGTTTTTTTTTTTAAGATTTGACTCTCATGAATATGTTAAAATAGAGTATTAATACTAAGGTTGCACATTTCGGTCCCAGTGAACTTGAGAATTATTAGCTGTGGCCTCTGTGGGACCAAAAGTCAATGTGTTTGCAGTCAGAAAGTAACACCCACCCACCCCCAACATCTGCACATCCATCTATTTGGGCTCTTGTAATGGGGGGATTGGGAACAACTTTAGCACTTTATTTATAAAAGAGCCTTTTGGAGGGATTGTTGAGCATAACACGCTTCTACCAATTCACACTTAATGCAGACACACTAAGCCACACAAATAATTTGTTCATTTGCGTTACTTCTGTGTGGTTAGTAATTTTGAGTAGGAGAATTTCACATGGGCTGAAGCAGAACACAGACATTCACAAGACCGCAAGCTCAGGCAGCTTAAGTGGCATTATAGCGGACAACCTGGTAGACACAGAAGTCGTAAAGAACCAGATAAGCATTTGGTGACTCAACTTGCAGATGTCACTAATTGGCCAAAAGAAAAATTTCACATAATTGTACAAATACTTAGTTGTCTTCAAAAATAGCTTATTGTTAGTTAAGCCACTTGGCTTGAGGGCTTACTTATTTTCCAAGAACTGCTTTTCTTTTCAGAGGAGGAGCATAAGCATTTCTAAAGTGGTGTTCATGTTTTAACAGGTCATGTGGACGGAATTGCCTTGCCAGAATTTTCATCTTCTCCTTTGTTGTGCTATCTTAGAATCTGAAAAACAGCAAATAATGGAAAAGCACTATGGCTTTAATGAAATATTAAAGGTACTGTATTCTTGTGCATTATTTAAATATTAATTAACTTTTTGTAGTTAATACAGTATATTCGTGTTTCATGTTAGGAGGAGGAAAAGGTGTGTAGTATCTTCTGAAGAGTTAAATGTGAACTGAATGTCTGTCCTCCATGCTTTCAGAATGGTTTGTCTGATGTCTGTGTTAGCGATAAGATCATTGGCAGATGGAAAATGGTTGCCCCCCCTTAGACTATTGCTTAGTATGTTTGATCTTAATTTTTGCTTTTTCTTGTATAATCTTGTTATCTCCTGGAAAATGTGAGCTATGGGGTACCTAGGAGGGCTGCATGGTTTGTTACATTTAAAAGTGCTGTGGATTCCCCTTGGAGGTCTTGGATGCTGGTGAAAACCAGCTGTTGCTTACTACATCTTTCAGTACCCATTTGTCAAAGCAAATAGAGTATGTCTAGCCTTTCATAGCTTAAGTGTCAAGCTTGTAAGGTGATACTTGTTAGCAGTGCCATAGAGTATTAGTGTATTTTACAATAAGGCATGTTTACTATTTGTCACACTTGCTATTCTTTGTGAATATATTTTTAGCATATCAACGAATTGTCTATGAAAATTGATGTGGAATATATACTCTGCAAAGCAGAAGCAATTTCTATGCAGATGATGAATTGCAAGGTAAAGATATTTTGAATGTATCTACTGTGAGCATTTATAGACAGTAAAAGTATGTAGTTGGCTGTAAGTGTACATGTATGACTTGTGAAATAACTTATATGCCTGGGTGTGATAAAGAATGCACTGTATCTATACAGCACCTATATTCTAAAAGTCTGTAAGCAAGAGTGGTTAATTTTATAAAGTAATATTTTTCACTGGGGGAAAGCTGGATTGTGCCTTTTGCTTGTATTTTCTTGACTCTTACTAAATAACCTCAGTACAATTACTGTGTGCTTGAGAAAGATGAGGTGAAAGGTGCATTGCACTGAAAGCATACCAGACTTACTAGGCAGAAAGTAATGATTCACTCAATAAAAGTAATTTCAATAACATGAAGTGTAATTATAATAGTTGTTTAGACTTTTATTTTTGTAATGAAGATTATATTGTTAATTAGGAATTGATTCCTGAGCCTGTTCCCTTTGCTGTCTTTCAAAAAGCAGATACAGAAAATGGTGACTTTAATAGAACGAATTCTGAGAGATGCTTTCAGCACAGCTAAATTCAGATGAATGATTGGTGCTGGGGAAGGACTGAGGGGGGACCTCATTAACTTTTTAAATGTAATTACAGTGATTTTTTTTTTTTTTTTTTTTCCCCCTGCCCTCCTCCTCCTTTCTAGGAATTGCCTCAAGCAGTTAGTGAGATCCTGGGGATAGAAAGCAGTTCTGTAACACCAGATTCAGATACTGGAGAGGATGAAAGTGGAGCTGTGTTGAGTTGTCCAACGTCACTATATCAGAGTATCTCACCACCTGTAATTGCTACCAATGGAACAAGAGACAGCACTCAACAGACATCTGAGATGCAGGGCCTGACACCTGCATAATTACAGTTGGTTAAATTGAAGAAAGACTTTTACTGAGCACGTTTTTTCAAGCACTTGAGAGATGGCTATTTAAATTTGGTGTTGATTAAGCTTTAAGGTTGGAAAGAAAATCTGTACTGTAATGCTCTTGCATTAAAGCTTTACAACATGACTCAACTTAACTATTTTTGTAGTTTCTTCTACCAAAATAGCCTTTTGTTTTCAATAACATTCCTTAATATTTTTGTAGCCAAGTGCATTTTCTTTTTGCTGGTGAACTGGAAATGGATGGTGATTAAGAATGAATTTGAAAATTTCACATTTGCTGAGCTTTCACATGTATTGATGTAAGACAGTGCGAGCTCTTTGATTTGGGCAGATTCACAATAGGCCAGCTGAAGCTGCTGTACAAAAATTTTCAAGCTGAAGAGATGCTGATGTGTTAAAGAAGGATAGTTTTGTAAATGAATGGGTTTTCCCTATCTCAAATGTTTACAAAAATACTTCTACGTATTTGTTGCTGGTTGAATGTAGATTTGAAATGGACATTTATACTTACACAGTTCAGTGTCCAAATACTGAATTTTGTGTAACTGGGAGTGGATGAACAGTATATTTTTACATTAACATATCTTCACTTTATATATCCATATATATATATTTACACACATATACACACTATATACACAAATATTTGTGAATACTAAAAAGGGTAGTAATATTTTCAATATCTAAATAAACTTGACCATTCATATGAATCAGTTTGACCAAATTAATGTACAGCTCCAAGCTGGGCTCTTTTTCAAAACTTTTCTAACTGAAGGTAACTTTCATGTGAATACATTCAATCCTACACTTGGGGTAATTTTGCAATTGATGTCTTGCAAACTTTACTAATGTTTATCTTTGCTAATATATTAACTGATCAATTAACTACTTACACTGTTTTTATGGCAAGATTATTTGGAGAATTAATAAGCAGACTATAAAAAACCCACAAACCAAAATAGTAATCACAATTAACATTAATGCATTTTTGTATATGCGAAAGTCAGTGTGAGTTTATTCCATGCCATGCTGATGTCCTTTGACGTTATGTGAAATTTAACATAACTGATTCAGTGTATTCATTATTTGGTAACTATTGTACATATATAAAATAAAAATCAAAGATGATTTAGTGTTTTTAATTAAATCATATTTAGAGAAAAAAAATCTAGTTGTCTGGTTGTTGATATAAGAACATGAGATAGAGGGGATAGCTAACAACAGTTAGTCCATAGATGTTATGTATTTTGTGAGTAATGAAGAGCAGTGGGAATATCTGTTTATTAGAGTGGAACATGCCTTTCATCTCTAGGCGGCTGATGTGTGGGATAGGGTGGAGCTTTCTTTTCTTCTGGAGCAGTTCACTTTTACAAATGTTATTTGTGCCATTTAAAGCAAATACAAGTAATACAAAAAGGCTTTAGTAGATAAATCAAGTTGTTACAATAATTTGAGACCTGAGTAAACTTCTCTCACCAATTTTGAACAAACACTGCAGAGCTGAATCAGTATAGATTTTGTTTTTAATATTGTCAATGTGCTATCTCTCATCAGTTAATAAGAAGAGTCTTATGCGGTGAAAGTTAAGGATTCACAGCTCCAGGGTATCTATAGCCTTTCATTTCCTGTCCAGGAAATTACTGTGAAGCATCATGCCTTTGTTCGCTGTTGAGCATTGTGCTTCTTGGCAGTTCATTTAACATGGCATAGAATACATAAAGGCATTAGAACTTATATAATCAACACCTTGGTTCAAATGTACCAGGCAAGTTAGTTTCAGTGTTTTTGGAGCACCTAATTCACTTTGAAGTGTACTTACAAAATGTTATTTTCAAAAATTGTGTTAAAATGAAACTATGGAAGGGAGGAGGGGAATATCTAAAACTGGGAAATGCGAGGGGCAAGTCTGGTCAGTTAACTATGCATCGTTCTTTGTTATTCAGGATATGCAGCCACAAAAAAAATTACATGCAACGTATTAAGATCTTGAAGAAAATAATAATTGACTGAACATGAATATTTAAATATTTACAAAAAGCATATTTAAGTGGAATTCTGTCTCTTAGAATTAGAGCTATGACTGCTAAGAACTGCTACCAGACCTTAAAGTAAAGTTTGCTTTTCCTTTTTCAGTATAATTGTCAATCTTTTCCCTTTGCGTTAAGCACTTGCATATGAAGGATAAGAATGTTGCTCCTGAATTAACAGTGAGCAGCTGTTGTGGAAGGGTTGGGGTAGGTAGCCTTGCTCTGCTTCCCAAGAATAACATCAAATTGAGTAAGATCTATGAGGACAGGCTGAGAGAGTTGGGGCTGTTCACCCTGGAGAAGAGAAGGCTCCAGGGAGACCTTATAGCAGCCTTCTGGTACCTAAAGAGAGCTTATGAGAAAGACGAGGAGAAACTTTTTAGCAGGGCCTGTTGTGATAGGATGAGAGGTAGTGGTTTTAAAATAGAAGGAAGCAGATTCAGACTGACATAAGGAAGAACTTTTTTTACGATGAGGGTGCTGAAATGCTGGAACAGGTTGCCCAGAGAGGTGGTTGATGCCCCATCGCTGGAAACATTCAAGGCCAGGTTGGACGGGGCTCTGAGCAACCTGATCTGGTTGGAGATGTCCCTGCTTCTTGCAGGGGGCTTGGGCTACGTGACCTTTACAGGTCCCTTCCAACCTAAATTATTGTATGATTCTATGATTTGTCATTCAAAATTTGGACTGTGAACAAGTTTTGGTACTGCTAGCTAGCACGATTCATGCATCCTAGTGTGATGCAAATTAAGCCTTACCAAGTCTGGGATTGAATTTCTGTAGGTAAAAATCTCTGTTGTTCTCAATCTGTTCCTTTATAGACAACAGCAACAACAATGCTGAAGAGGTTAGTGAAATTTTAAAAGTGCATTTGATAATTGATTCACATTACAAATGGAATTGGAAAAAGGTAATTAAGTAGGCTGTGTGCCAGAGTAATAATTTGTTTAGGAAATGCATTAACTATTCCTCAGCCTTATTTAGGAAATGTGTTAACTATTCCTCAGACTCGATTTTAGTCAATATTCTTGTACAGATGCAACTTAAAACAAAGTTTGGTTTGCGTCCTGTAGAAAAGTGGCTGGTAACAGGATTTTCTCTGTGGCTGGCTAAATATCTTAATATAGTTTTCAAACCTGTTGACTGTTTTCTGAACACTTCTGGTCAGTGGTTGGTGCCATCTCCGTCTGTGTGAAAGACTTGTGACAGAGGTCAGTGCTTGTTCTTACGTGAGAAATTGCACGAGCTGCTCTACGGTGGCTGGGATTAAAGCAGGAACTCCTAACCCTTGGTTCTCAGCGTGCGTTTATGTACCTATATCCAGCTCAATTCTTCACATAACTGTATATGAGCATCGATAAGGTGATAAGAGACACAGACACATAACTGAGCACTTAACAGACATTTCAGATATGTGTGCTATTGCATGTGATTTAAAGATGCTTTCAAATGCTTTTTAAAATAGTGTTAAAAGACAAATTGCTTCATGTTTAGTGGGACTTGATAATGTCTGCTATTCAATTAAGTGATGTTTTTGCAGTGCAGGCCTCATATAAATTAAGCTTGAATTTCATTTTTTCATTTAAGTGGGGATTTTAATCATAAACATTTTTTAAATATTATGTGCTATTTTTTCATGTTGAATCACTATATCTTTGGCACAAATTGAATTTTCTGTTGAATTGCAAACAAGAAATATGTTGTAGGATGTCACTTTTTGCCTAATTCAAAATGAATTTCACAAACTGTGAATATATATTTCAAACTGTCCATGTAATTAAAAAAAATGAAGTCTTCTGGATGGGTTATGTTTTGAAGGAATTAGATTATAGTGTATATTTTGATTATACAATCAAAATCGTGTACCCTACCTGAACACCAGTTCTTAGACTGTTTCTACATATGTATCTTGTTATTAACCAACTAACAGCAGAGCCCTATTGTGTAAAGCTTAATTTTTTGCTGAGGCCAGGAGTTCAGCAAATGGTTGTCGCTTGTTTCTGCTCTGTGTGGTGTGGTTGACCCTGGCCAGCAGCCAAACACCCACCCAGCCTCTCGCTCCCTTCTCCCATGGGATGGAGAGGAAATAGAAAGAAGGCAAGAAGGCTCATGGATTCAATGACGGTTTAACAGGGAAATCAAATGCTGCTCCTGCAAGCAAAGCACAAAGAGGATTTCACTCCCTACTGCCCATTGGCAGGCAGATGTTCAAGCACTTCTGCAAAGCAAGGACTCCACAGAGGTTCCTGGGAAAGATAAATGCCATGACCATCAATGTCCCTGCTTCCTTCTCCTTTCCCTGCGCTTTTATTGCTAAGCACAACAGCATGTGCTATGGAATATCCCTTTGGTCAGTTTGGTTCAGCTGTCCTGGCTGTGTCCGCTTTCAACCACTTGCCTACCCCCAAGGGAACAAGTGAGAAAGCCTTAATGCTGTGCAGGCAGGGTTCAGCAACAGCCGAAACACTGGTGTGTTACCCATGCTGCTCTAGGCACAAACGCAAAGCACAGCACCATATGGGCTGCTATGAGGAAAGTTAACTCCATCCCAGCCTGACCCATTTTGGTGTGATGACTGCCATTCTTGATCCTGTCTGAGATGGTGCTAGAAATAAATTAATCCTTCGTATTGAAGATGACACTTTTTAAGTGCTCATTTAGACCTGACAGAAAAAAAAATATTTGTATTACATATAAGCAGCTTATATTCAGCTGTTCTGTTGCTTGTGATCATTCAACGAGATGCAACACTAGAAACATTTCCAAAACACTCTTGGTGTGTGAATTGGTCCAGATGTCCTTTAGGTTACACAGGTGCATGCCACCTTTGGGCATTGGTCTTGAAGAGCTTCCACACACTCTTCTGGTTTTACTGTTAAAGTAACTGATGCAGGAGACCAAGAAAGTCTTTAAAGTACAGATATTTGGGTTCAGGGACTTGGTAATTCCTCAAGCAGCAAAACGCTACAACTACTGCTACCAAAGTGGCACTACTGGGTCTTTGTTCTCTGCCCTGTGCTGCTACATCTTTTATGGTGGTATGATTAATTTGTGTTGAGGTATGGTGAACCACATAAACGAGCTGATAAAATTCAGACTTAACCAGTTCTTTTAGCCAGATCAATCATACCACACATTTTTTCACCGTGAGATATATATATCTGAGCATATACATACAGCAAGTTTGTTGAAATCATAGATTTGCAATATTGGAAAGTACTTCTAAAAGCTTGTGAATAATAAACTAGCTAGACTATCTTGTGTTGGAAGGCATTTTTGTCTTCTGCCAGATGCTTGTCTCATCTGTTTGGAGGATACCTTTGCAGATCTTGCAGTCTAATACGTAAGCACTTTTCAGGTATTCGTAGACTTCCAGGGCTGACTGAATGGTCACACGCAGTTGGTAATTTTCTGTAACTTCTGACTCCCTTCATATGACCTCTGTCTTCTCTTGTAATTGTGCAGCTGGTCGTCTATAAATAGCCATCCCCCCACCAAGATCTGTTCAAATTTTGTAACTGTTACAGCATCTCTGAGGTAGGTACACTCTGGGAATTTACGGGTGGTCTCTACGTGGTCATTTTGGCTATTGAATAGTATAGGAGTGAGGGTAGGTACTTGTGGCTCTCCAGTTCTCTGCAGCTTTCCATTTAAATGAACCCACCCTTTTGCCCAATCTATTAATTTCATCTGGACTTGGTTTCCTTATCTGTCTCTTGAGAATGTTATGAGAGACCATGCCAAATGCTTCATTACCATCAAGATGAATGACATGTATTGTTTTGCCTTGGTCTACAAGACTGTCATAAGAGGAAATGAGTTTTGCTTGACTCAATTTGTTCTCAGCAAATCCATCTTGACTGTTTAATCATCTGTTATCTTCTAGGTCTTTACAAATAATTTCAGTCCTTCTGTTTCCTCAAACAAATGAATTTAGACTGGTCCATAGTTCTTCAGCCATTCCTCCTCCCCAGTACCTTATTGAAAATGAACATAATTTCGGCCTTTTTGCAGTCTTTTGTCACTTGCCCTTCCCTTGAGTTCTTAAAATAGTTATTTATGGCAGACATTTAATAAGCCTACTTCTCATTGTGGCTTCTGTGCCAAGTAATTTGCTATGATCAGACTTATCCCAAGTATTCTCCAACATTGCTTTATCTTGCTAAAAGCTAAGAGCTTACCTCTCTGCCCTTGCTGTTAATTATGACAGAGTCCTGGTCACAGCTGATTCTTTTAGCAAAGAATGATGGAGAAGAAAAGCACATTAAATATTTAGATAATTTTAAGGTTTTTCTGTTTTGTCCTTTCCTTGTTTTCAGTAGTGGTCTAATACTTCAATTCTTCTGGCTGCTGGAAAAAAAATTGCTTTTGATATCCTATACTAATTACTTTGAATTTTGTACGACAGCCATTGTCTATGTGTTAATGTGTTATGCTGCCTGTATTTAGTGGCTTGGTCCTAGTTTTCATCTCCTGTAAGCTACTTTTTTGCATTGAAGACAACAACAAACTAATTACTGGTAAAAGTGTAGTGGAAGACTATACTTCCTCTGCAGTGAAACAGTTTCCTGATTAAACTCTTTTTTTTTTTTTTTTTTTTTTTTTTTTTTTTTTTTCCTGAAGCAAGGAAAGCCTTGTCTTTCTGCACTAGGTTTTTTCCCCTTGGATGTTGTAATAACTGAATTTACTGAAGTCGTCTTCTCTGAAATTGTCAGTTCCTGCTTTCTTCTCTCATTCTTTTTTGGCTGAAGATGGTGAATTCATTTTATGTTCATTCTTCATGCAGCCCACCTTCTGCATAATATTTTCAACCAGTTCCTCTCTGTTGGCTCAAATCTACCAGAGGCTCTCCTTTCATTGTTTTCTTCCAAATCCTGGATCAAAATTTATCATTTGTATTCTGAGATCTTCCTAGCTAGTCTATCATTTCCCAACAGCTGTTGGTTGATTAAAATCCTCTTACTGCTATTAGAACTTGGGATGACTTTACTGGCTGGTTGAAAACCTGTGCTCCCTGTATCTTTGTGTCTTAAAAATTAGGTCTATGTTCTCATCACAGATTTTTCAGGAGACCTATCTCACTCAGAGAAATGGACTTTTGAGATGATGTGTGTATCTTCGGCAATCTTGGAACAGATTTACTTCTTTCCTTGTAAGAAGCTCCTTTGGCTAGTCCACTTGGCAGTTATTTCACGTATCTTACATTAATAATAATAGTATCTGTTGTCCTCCTTGCCTTTTTGACCTTACATTGAATAATCTTCTTTTCAATTTTAGATCCTTGTGAAGTCCACCTTTCTTCAAGCTTTTTGGTTACTTTTTCATAGCTTCATTTCTTTCCCCGTTCTGCCACACTTCTGATTTCAAAATTCTCCTTCCTGCTGTAGCACACCTATGGACAAAGATTTGGTGGTGATGTGGAAGAGACAGAGGTAAATTCAGATTATTTGTTGGTATATACTAGCCACTCTGCACTAGTTAAAATCAAATGGAAGGTCTTAAGGTTGCTAGTAAATGTCGTCAAACTATGGTAAATGTTACAAATAGTTTTAAGAAAAATGATGCTGAAATGGATAGTCAGTATCTTTAAAGGGGGAAAATGACTCAAACATTGAAAACATCTCACAGACTTCCTATGAGAGTTATATTTCCACTTGAATTCTGCATTTTTTTAAACTTTAAAAGTGCATAGCTTAGGAGTTCAGACAATGGTGACTCCATTCTCTCATAGGAGAGGAAAACATAAGTGTGTAAAATAAAGGACATCTTGGAGTTTCTGATTTCTGATGATAGGCAATAAGATGCCTTTTAGAAATAAAAGTAAGCTTATCTCTGGGTGCTAGACAGCTACTTTTGTTTCTGTCAACATTAACTCCATTCCCCAAAGTGAAATAAGATTGCTGTGTGGTGCCCTGATATATTCTAAAGCAGATATTTTGAATAGCTCCTTCAATGAACTTCCAATTTTTCGGCCAGGGATTTTAAGTGTTCACTTGTGTTGTGTATATGGCACTGTGAACTATAGTTGAACTCTAAACAAAAATCTGTATTAATCCCAGAGCCATATACCAGCTCTGTTGTACTGTGGCTAGAACAAAGGAAAAATAAACATTTTCCATCCATAAATGTGTGTCCTTTAATCTGGCATTGATATGGGAAAGTCCACCTGTAAAATACAAGTTGCAGAAGAACAGCTTCCTCTCCAGGGAGAATCAGTCTCTCTGTGGGGTTCGTGGGCAGGCAGCATGGTTACAAAAGTTGAATCGTTTGAGTCTTCCCTGCCTGTTATACAGCACCTGCTGACATAATGTGCCTTTGTTTGTTTTGCATTCATGAGTCATCCTGAAGAGGCTATGAGAGACAGAAAACCTTTGCCGTGCTCTAGTTACCACACAGAGCTATGACAGATAGCAAGGCTACTGAGTAGCAGGGTCACTGATTTGTGTGATGTCCCAGCTGCAGAGCTAGCATCTAGCAGTAGATAAAATCATGCTCTATCATGCTGGTAGGAGAAAAACCTGCTCAGTGGAGCTTAGTTTCATCATTGGAGCATTTGGAGAGCGCTAAGCGATCTCACTCTCATATATTGTTCAGCTGCAGGAACTGTGTCTAGGTATCTCAGGTGTAGCAGGCAAGAATATAAGTCCAAAGATTCCAACTTGCTGTCCCATTATTAAAAATAACAAATAAACATGATAGAGAATATCTCTTGAAACTTCGGATATGAGACTGAAAAATCACACATAGACATGCTTTCCCCTAACTGGGAAAATGAAACAAAACTGTGCATTAGCATAACAAAAATGACTGATTTGCATTACAGGAGCAGATGGAGGAACCAAATATGATTACAATCTTACTGTCAAGCAGAAGAAAGGATCATTGACTGACAACGGCCAGTTTAGAATGGAATCTTTTGCTGATTTTTGTTAGTTGTGATAAATGGTAAGATTCCACAATACTCCATGGGAGCCATGAAATGGTCTCAAATCTTCCGTCGTGCATCTGTGTTGGCCTCTTTTTTGGAGTAAAAAGAATTCCCTGATCATGCAGATATATAAAGGCCAGATATAAGATGCTGAATCTAGCAAGGCTAAAGGCATTGAGGTGGTGATGGGAGGCATTCTGCAGCTGAGTTAGATGTAGCGTGAAGCTTATTACTATGACTGATATCTCCTGCTACTTGCCTTGTGCAGCTCCCTGCTTGGTATCTTAGCTTCAATGGATCTGGTTTTAACTTTTTCCTCTCAATCTGTGCAATCTGTATGTATATCAGCTTAAGGCCATGTGATGCCAGCCGTCATGTTCAACTAGGTTGGCCCTGTTCGGGGAGGCTGCAGGCCAAGTCACCGATGGTGCTTTTCAAGGGGAAGCAGTGAGCATTTCCCCTTCCTGGTGCATTGGAACAGAGAAAACTGTGTATGTATTTGAAGGAAACTTACTGAAATAGTGCTCCCAATCTAGACATATCTGCTGCTCAGTCCTGCAGTCTGTAAAGTCACCTATTTATTCAAAGCAGGTCATGGTAAAGTTTTGGAAAACGGGAGAAGCAGGGAGGAAAATTATAGGGAGAGCAAATGACAATGGTAGCTGACAAAATGAATGTTTAACCTCAGAATGTTAGTGTAAAAGAAAATAAAAGTTCTAAAACAATTTCATAAGCAGATTTGAGCGACTGAGACAGTACTTTAACACTGCAGTCAAGTTATTGTTTTCAGCAGTTGCTTTCTGATCACTTAAATTTTCTGAGATAATAATTTTAGAGATAAGTGAAGTTGTTACATACATATAAACGCAAAAGATATAAGGGAGAAACTCTTCAGCACAGGGAGAAAATTTTTGCCAGGGCCTGTTGTGATAGGATGAGGGGTAATAGGTTTAAAATAGAAGGAAGCAGATTCAAACTGGACATAAAGAAAAATTTTTTACAATGAGGGTGGTGGAACACTTTGCCCAGTGTTCCCAAGTTGCCCAGAGAGGTGGTTGATGCCCCATCCCTGGAAACATTCAAGGCCAGGTTGGACGAGGCTCTGAGCAACCTGATATGGTTGGAGACGTCCCTGCTTCTTGCAGGGGGCTTGGACTACATGACCTTTACATGTCCCTTCCAATCCAAAACTACGATTCTAAATAGGTGATTAATAGCTATGTTGATGTTGTGGTTAGAAGAGCCTGTTACGATGGGAGTCTGGCCCTCACACAGCTCCAGCAGAAGCCACAGCCATTGCTGTCTCGATTAAAAAGCTTTCTCCAGTTAAGCATTCTCTTCCGGTGGCAGTACTCTTTGCATGTCATCAATCACCCTTCAATATATAAGGTGTGCTAAGTCCTTTGTTACAAGATACAATTCCTATCCCTTAATATGTCTTCTCTTGAACCAGCCACTGTTTTTCAAAGCAGTGCTTTATCAAAGGGAGAGAGATGAGTTTCTACGTCAAAGAATTTCTCACATCGACATCCCGCCACAACTTTTCAGTGTAGAAACTCAGCCCCTGCTTTTCTTTGGCACGCTGTCCCCATGTCCCGCCGTGGGCCCTGTCCCGGCACCGCTGGGCCAGTTCCCCCTCAGGGCCCCTCAGAGCTACAGGGGCCTGGGGCAGCGGGTCCCTGGGCTGTAAGCCCACGGAGTAGGGACCGGCCAGGCTGGTTCAGCTTCCCGGGCTGGGTTCGAAACGGCGGCTCCCTGCCCGAGGCAGGCGTCCGGGCTGGGGCAGTGTGAGGGGAAGGTGAGGGTGCCGTCTTCCCCAGGGGCGGGCGGGGGGACCCGCCCCGGAGCGGGAGCCTCCGGGCTTGCGGTGAGCACAGCTCCCTCG
>JAAGAY010122717.1:4257-23703 GCA_011801015.1 Ardeotis arabs
ATCAGTTTTGGGTACAACAGATCTTTTCAAATCTTAAGGTTGCCGTCTTTTTCTTTTTTTTTGCAGTGCCACAAGGTTGCAGTAGTGAGAGAGGATCAACTCGAAGGTAAGCAGATGATGAAAATGTTGTGGTTTTAACGGTTTTCTTTGAAAGAACAGCGAAGCGAATAAAGCTCAGACCTTGCCATCTGCACGTAAATGCCCAGTCAGGCTGCTGGGTTCAGGTGTGTACTTCTTGTACCAGCTTTTTCTCAGAATTTTGAATATCTGAGCCAAAAGCTGTATAACTTCAGACTTGTCATTTGGGTCTGATTTTTTTAATGCTGAACATTTCAGTCAGCAATTCTTTTCCACCTCCCTGCCACTGACAGACAGCTCCTCCTTAAAGGCAGTAGCGTACAGCAACGTCTCGGTTTTAGAACACCTGTGAGCTCCAGCTCCCAAGGACGCTGAAGCAGATAATTCCAGTTGTTGGTTAAATGGGATTGCAGTCTTTGTTTGCCCTGAGTGCTGTGGACATTAGTTAAGTGTCCCACAAGCAAGTTCTCAGTGTTGTCTGGTGTATTTGCTTTCACAGTAAAAGGTGAACAAGCCCACCGCTGTCACACTGCTTCTGGAAACTGCTCTCCATGTGCTGTCAGTTGTCTTATCACCTCCTCCCGGTCTGGTCCTCCTCGTGAGATCTGATCCGTAGCAACTGAAACACAACTGCAGGCTCTTCATCCCTTTCAAATAACATCTTTGACGTTTGGGAATCTGCTGTGGCATTTGTGACGTTAACTCTCCGTACCAGCGATCTAACTTTGCTTGGAAGACTTTGTGTTATTTTCCTTTTTTGAAATCTGAAGTGTATTTCTAGCTAAAGCTGTCTTTATCAGGATATCAGCTCGTCAGGCGGTGCAACTACCGTCACGTTTGTTGAACTGTGTGCTGCGTAACGTTCTGTTTTGCTGTGGAGGAAAGGGTTGTTCGTGTTTTTTTTGTATTAGAAGACAGGCCAAAGGTATGACTTACATTTGGAAGAGGCTGAGGTTTGTGATGGGAGGAGGGCTGCAGAGTCTAGGACTGGCCCCAAGAAATGATTACTGGGTGTATTTTCACAGTGCCTAGAAGCTCTGTTTCAAAGCAGGACTGTGTGGAAAGAACAATATAAGCAATGACCAAAGAATTCCTAAAAACCAGCCCTAGTCTCAAGGGAGTAGCAGTCTAAATAGCATAGAAGAGACCAAGTATTGATTTCAGGAGACTCCTGGAGAAGACACCGTGACTCTAATTGATTGACTTCTTAATGGCAGAGAGCGAGTCCAACAGGGTGAAGTTATCACTGACTGTTTTCTTCCTTGGCTGTAGGGAGTCAGGCAGGTATTCTGGATCCCAAACACCAGATATTTTGAAAGTAAACACAGAGATTGCTCTTAATTCATTTGTGAAGAACCAAGAGTGCCCAGTGGAAAACATATTTGACAGGCTTGTGGAGTCTGTTACCTTGAGTTGTCAGTTAGTAAGCGCTGGAAGAAGGTGCAATTACACATTTTTTTTTTTTATATTCAGGTCCTTGCTGTCAAGTGGTCTGCCAGCCTTTTCTATCCTTGGTAGAGCCTGATATTTAAAGTTGTTGCCTGATTCTGTAAAGGCTGTGCTAACAGAGGACTTTTCTTTCTTCCCCCTGCCAGCAATGAAGTCCAAACTAGCCACCATTGCGAGCGTGCACGTCTACAGCGTTCAGAAAGCCTTGCTGAAGGACAGCGGCCCGCTCTACAACACGGACTACGATATTGTCAAAGCAAACCTGCACAACTGCAGCAAGTGAGTTGCCTCTTGCTTCTTCTTCTTGTGCTGTGTGATTTGAGACTGATGAGATGGTTACCAGATTTTTAGAAAGCTCAAAAAAGCAATCTTCTAAGTCATGCCAGACCAGTTCCCAGGCAGCATGTTGTACGGTTGTTTCGTAAACCGAGCTATTTCCAGCTTATAGTTGGTTCACTTGCTCCGTTACTCCAACGGTCGGACTTCTCTGATGGCTAGAAACCTTTTTCTCATTTCTAGGCCTCGCTTAATCATGACCATTTTTATCCAGTTCTCCGTCACACAGTAAATCAAAACAGACCGATGAAAACATGAGTGATGTGCTCAGCAAAGCGCTGGCGTGACTTTGCCTTCTGTTTTGTGAGGCTGTGTTTTCATCCACCTCCCTGAAGATCATAGAATCATAGAATGGTTAGAGTTTGGAAGGGACCTTCAAAGGTCATCTAGTCCAACCCCCCTGCAAGGAGCAGGGACATCCCCCACTAGATCAGGTTACTCAGAGCCTCATCCAACCTGGCCTGGAATATTTCCAGGGATGGGGCATCCACCACCTCTCTGGGCAACCTGGGACAGTGTTCTACAACTCTCATCGTGAGTCTCACAGGAACTCTTTCTCCATCTATAAGGTCTAGGGGAAGCGTACAAAACGGACCAAGAAGCACGAGTGTCCTTCGTGGCTGAACTAGAGCAAGGTTCTCCTAGAATTCAGAGGGACTTCAGTCTCCAGGGGTCATTGTCTCCCCTCCTGAACGGTGCCTGGCAGCTGTGGCTTTTCATTTCCGTGCTGTTTCCACCACGACAGCTTCACCTTGATGTCATGGGGACGTCCAGCGCCATGACCAATCTGGTTCAGAAGGGGGATGCCTAAACGTTGTGTCATAGAAAGAGTATAGAATCTGAAAGTAGAAACGTAGTTGTCTTCAAAATGTTGACGAGATGGGCTGAGAAAATGCTGTCCTAGAAGCTGTGTGCTTCAAATGTGAGTGTCGTACCCTGCTAAGCGCTGGAAAACCCTGCTTCGGTGAAGACGCGTGCCGTAGGTTTGGCTGCCGTTACCATGTGGTGATACTTGTGTCTCAGAGGATTCTGCCTTTCAGCCTTGAAGGTTTAGACGATTCAGATTCTGAAAAAATCGCTGTCTGAGGCCTGTGTTTAAATTCCTGCCTGGCTTTGGGGCAGAATTTCTCAAGCAAACTGTGAAAAATTCAACTTCTTCCTTTGTGACCTGGCTGAACTAAATTCTGGCTGACCGTATTCCCTCTCCCTTGTTGACTACATGAGTTCTCTCTTACGCTTTGGGAAAAATTCCTGCAGTACCTGTAAAAGACAGAGGTTTAACTGTTGCATGTTTATAGCAAACAGAACCTGCTGGCTTCTTATGCTTCCCTCTCAGTCCTGGGGCGAGGATTCCTATGCTCCTCTGCGTCTGCGTGGGACCTGCTACGCCGTGAAGACGCTGGAGGTGGCTAGATGTTGTACCAGTACAACCAGCTGGATTTAATGCACGTTGCTGACGTCAACTTTCCAAGCAGAAGCAGCTCCTTGCTCGAGAGCAGAGTCCAAAAGTTGCTTATTTTTTTTTTTTTTAGCAATCATTTAATGAATTTTGGATGGAGCCCATCAGCTATAGTCGCACAGCGGCGTTAAGGCAAGCGAACTTCCCGAGCGCCTGGAGTGTGTGAGGTTCAGATGTGCTAAAAGAGATGTGATAAATGTGATAAAACATTATTTGTCACCTGGAGGGTTGTTAGTGCCACTTCTGGGTGTGTGTGGAGCAGGAGCGACAGCTGCCCAGAGAGCATTGCTGAAAACAGATTGAAAGTAGAAAAGAAAGTAGGAATATTTTTTTTTTTCCTCTTCAGTGTCTTCTTTCCTTCCTTTAAAGGTTTGAATGTCAAGAGATTGCTGCTGCAGCCCAGAAAAGCTGTAGAGATGGTGTTTTGCTAATCCATTTCAGTTCCTGATCAGAGTAGAAGTGGATTGTGCGTGTGAGCCGCTAATGCTGAGGCACAGAAATTAATTGGCAGAGGACTGCTTTATTGCTTATGCAAATAAAAATATGCTGTGTAATCCAGTGGCCTGGAAGGCGTGAGGCTGTGCTCTTTTGTGGCGTTTCTGGAGGAAATCTGGAAAGCCTCGCCCGTGATTCGCACAGCGGGGAGCAGAGTTTGGATATTTCTGGGTACTGCTATTCCTGCCTGTCAGGGAATTGTATTGGAACTGCGAGCACGTCGTTTCGTTCTCCCGTCTCCCTCCACCCAAAGAGTCCCGTTGGGCTGTTCCCAGCTGAGATGTGTCTCTCTACCAGTGATTACACGGCGATGACTTTATATAGTGAAGTCTGAATTTGTGGATATCTTCTGAGCCGTGAGCAGTTCACTTCAGCTGGGATTTACTCACCTGGCCCGTACGATTGTGGCCGCTTCTTGCGGCAGTGGTGGACTCTGTCAAAGCGCCTGAAAGCTGTAAATGTTTTAGGTCATCAGACAACCCTACGATTTATGCTGCGAGCTTCAGAGAGCGTCACCCGTTTAGGAATAAAATGCGGTGCGCTCCATCTCCACCCTGGGTGTGGAGACGGGCTTTTCGCTCCGTGAAATCTGAGCAGCTTGTGTAGCGTTGGAGTGCTCTGGCTCTTGCTGACAGGTTCAGCTGATCTTTTCAGTAGAGGTCTCCATCTCTCCATTCTCTGCCAGCCTTTCTTTCTTGTCCCATGCACAAATTAAATTGCTCTTTTTTCTTTTTTTTTTTTCCCCATAACAGGAGAACACCAGACTAGAGAAGCAAGGTGCCACCGGGGAGGAAACCGAGGTGAAAAATCAGAAGTTACAAGGCTAATGAAATTTTTCACTCCATCACACAGGTTTAGCGCCATTCACTGTGCCGCTGCGGTCCCCAGGACGCCGGCTGAAGCTTCTCAAGCGCAGACGTCTGTGCAGGCCGGTTCCCAGACACCCGATGACACAAACGCCGCCACCGCACCTGCGGTCAACGGCCACGGTCCCTCCACCGCTAAACAGACCTCGCAGCAGCCCAAAGGGATCATGGGAATGTTTGCAGCCAAAGCGGCTTCCAAACCCCAGGACGCAAATAAAGAAACGAAAACAGAGGCGAAGGAAGCCCCGGGTGTAAGTTACCTCAGAGCCTTTGGCAGCCCTCTGGGTTCAGAGATTTAACGAACCGCTCTTCTAGCTTCGCTCTCGCTCGACCTGAATAACCGTAACCGCTGCAGCGCGCCCTTGTCCGCTGCTTCTGGTGTTAAACTGGCAGCCCACTGGGAATTCTCCAGCGCTGCTTTGTCAGTTTTTAACTGTTTAGTCATCCTGGGCAAAAACACACCATGCCGTGCTCTTGATTTATCCCCAAAAGCGTATTTCCCGTAACTTTGACGCTTTGACATTCCTCCTTGAGCCAAATCTCGGCGAGTGTAAACCAGCATAGCTGCGTTATTGAGACAATTGTTCCGTTGTCCTCAGTTATTCCAATATATACACCAGTTGAGGATCTTGCTCGCTCCATTGTGCTTAAAAGGATTTGTTTTGAGGAATAAGTGAAATTTGAGAAGGCCGGGGTCTTAAAAGTATCAAGGTGTTTAAACTTGGTCTGCGAAGGAAGTTTCAGAGCTTGACCTGTGCGAGACTAAATTGTTTATCTTCTCAACTGCTGCTTTTTCCAGGATAGGATTACATTTTAATTTTAATTAGTATAATTGTTTTTAAAGCAAGGTGGCCAGTAAATGGGTGTTAAAATGGTCGTATTCCCTGCGTAGGGTTTGGCTTTTTTATAACAGCTGAGCACATTTTGGTTCCTTTTTATAGTGAATTTAGAACTAGTGAAATATGCGTGCCTGAGTGTTTTGGGAACTTTATTGTGTGGTTGCCCTTTTTTTTTTTGCATGAAAATAAAGGGGATTAGGAGGCCAAAATTCCTTTGGTGGTTTTTTTTTTTTTTTGTGTGTGTGTGTGTGATTTTTCACTTTGGTGATGGCTATGTTAATGGAATAGAGCAGTGATATTTTTTGCAAACAGCTCAGCGGAACGGCATACGTGCCAGAGTAGCTGGATAAAGTCTTCAGGGTTTGGCCGATCGCTGTTCTTTCCTCTGTCAGTTACTGTGAATTGAGGCACTGATAGTTTGCAAAAAGAACAGTTTTTTTACTGGGAACGGACCCAAGCCCCAACCACTTATTTCAGTAACACTGTCAGCCATCAGATGGGAATGTGACCCACGCTGGATTTGAAGGCCTAGCTGAGGAGTCACAATAACTTACTCTCAATCCTTCCATCCGTGTAATACCTACTATCTTCAAATTCTCCTAAAAGAGATTGAAATCGAAGATACTGACTACTCAACAAATTAAACCGATTTATTTGGCTTGTCCAGAAGCAGTGCTGTGCATTTTGAGGGCTGTGTTGCCTGAATAATTCCTGTGGTTACTCCTCTGTTTGCTTCCAGGTGTCTGCAGCGAGCAGCAAACCACCAGCAAAGAGCAACATCATGAGCAACTTCTTTGGAAAAGCTGCCATGAGTAAGTGTTTTATAACACACATCTGTTTTCAGAAACCATTGTGGTCAGGGACCAGCTTAAAAAAAAAAAAAAATCCTGAGGGAATTGGAAATATCTCTCTCTTTTTTTAATTTTTAAAATTTTTTTTAGCTAAGTAGCAATTAAAAAAAAATAAAAATGAGTGGTATTGTGTGTCATGTTATACAGCTGTGATGGGAGGCATAAACAAAAAGGAGCAGAACTCTTCCTTCCCACCCCACCAAACTTGTTGGATTTTCCTTATAATCCCCTCTTACAGTTTTCCATGTTATTCTCCTGCTCTTTTGGACTCAGAGGGGTTAATGTTTTTTGTATGCAGCTCTTCAGGCAAAAATTAAAAGTTGTAAGTGGAATTGTTCAGACAAAAAGCTTGCTGGATGGAGATCAATGAAAATGACATATTTGTGCAGACTAACCCAGGAAGGATTTTTAGTGCAGAAGAAATCTGATTTAAAGTGAGTACTTCTGGCTGGAAGATTAGCTCTTGGGAAAACGTTTGCCAAAACCTGTTACGCAGGGCGCGTTAATGATGCTTGCTTTTCATCAGGAATCGCTGAGGAGTCTGTAGTTAGGGTTAATTTCTTTACTGCAAACTGAAGAGCTAATCATTGGAGGCTGAAAATGAGGAGCGCCCTTCCCCTTGGAGTGGGGGTTTGGAGTAGGTGGCCTCTGGAGGTCCCTTCTGCCCGGAATTATCCAAGTCTAAAGCAAATACACCGAAGCTTTTAAATAGACGTTGGAAAAGGACTGTAGGAATTTCTTCAAAAATGCCCTTATAATAACGAGGGCGAGAGGATTCCAAGAAGAGGTACTGGGAGAGAGTAAACAGCAAAATGCACTTTCTAGCGGAGATCTGTCAGAGTTTGCAGGGTAGGGGTCCAGCACTGAGCACGCAAGGCACAGTACTGTCGGGCGTCTCCGAGTTCCTGTTTTTGTGAGACTGAGGAGCCGAGTGTGCTTTCAGCCGCAGCCTCACCAGCCGATTAAGCAATTAGCTCCAGTAAATTCCTGAGATCTGGGAAGAGCCCTAGACCAAAGTTCATATGCTGAAAACCCACGACACTGAAATTGTGTGGTGAAGATAGCCCAGTGGTGATGGAGAAAGCTTTGTGGATGGGTTCCCTCAATTTCCTGAGGTTCTCTTCTCTGCTGAGCTCTCTCAGGGAGCTCTTCAAGGAAACTTGTGAGGTGGCCGCAGGGAAGGAGCAAACCGAGCAGAACTGGAAATGATTATGTGTGTAGGAGAGAGAGGGTGATGCCAGGAGTGAGATTTATTCCCTACATGTTGTACATCTCTCCTGGCTTCAAAGATTTCACCATTGCCAGGAAGATTAAGACATTTGAAGCAGAATTGTCCTTGTATGTGGTGCTGTGTAGGCAGAAGAGGCTGGTTCTTGATCGCATTGGGGTTGGAGCGGGACGAGAAGCTGCTAGATTAATGAAAATACTGATCACGAGCTCTAACGCTACGCAGGATGGAGGCTGCGCGCAGCTCGTTGGTCTTCATCAGTCCTGATTCTTTCGTTTCTGGACTCTTTTGTGCTTGATTAAAACTCTATAGTCAGTTGATCCCTCTAAATTAGAGACGAACGTGGTGTGACGCCAAGGGACCTGTCTGGAAGAGAGGCTCCCAACCCTTCTGCGGTGCCTGTGGGCCTGGTGACTGTAGTCTCTAGTGTTTGCTGTGTTCTTGGTGCGCAGTGTTTTGTTTAGTTGACCCCTTTTTAAGTAGTTGTTCATGCCGAATGCTCAGTGTTTATTCCTTTTCAATGGTTTATTCGCAGATAAACTCAAAGCCAACTCTGTGCCTGAGCAACCGAAGGAGGAGAAAGAAGTAGTGAAGCCTTCAGTTCCTGTAGCAGAACCAGAGTCATCCCCTAATACTGTAGTAGAGAAAGCTGGGAAGAAAACAGAGGCTGCTAGAAGTCAACAAAAGGACAAAAAAAGGTGGGCTATGCCGCTCAGGGTCCTTGTGATCTCTTAACCCACTTGTTGATGGCCTGCGTGGAGCTGGCTGGTCCTACAATGCTGGCTCACCTCCTGTTTCCAGCTACTAAATTGCATTAAACCTGGCTAAAATTATCTCTCTTAGAATTCTTTCCCGATATTCCTTTTCCATTTAGTGCTGTAGGTGCCTCAGGGCCGTTTGAGCCGTGGCAAATGGGCAGGGACGCGGTCCAGGTAGTCTTCGGTGAAAGGAGGTGGCTTTCCACGAGACAACCTCACGCTGTGAGCAGACGTAGCGTAGACCCCGCAGGCGATCTGTGGGGGCTGGCAGGAGCACCTGTACTGCAGGGAAGGTAGTATATTCCCAAGCTTATATGTACACAGCTTCCAGCACACAAAGTTCTGCTTGTTGATTGCCATAGCTAATGTGCTGCTGCTTCAATGCCACTGGTTTACTTTGGGCTGAGGCTCCAAGTAAATTTTAAGTTCAGCCCTTTGTGTTTAATCCAACCCAAACTGACAGAGACAAAAAATCATTACAGTCTGATGGCTCTCTGGTGGCCTATGAGTAATTAATTGGTGGTCTCAATCTGTTTCTGACTAAATAGGTAAGCGCACCGCCCAGCCCACCATCACAGTGCTAACTGGTCTTCTTGTTGATGCTCTTGTTCAAAAAGCCAAGGGCCTGGAAGCTGCGTGTTGGCAGTGTGGTGCTGGGAAGGCCACTTGGGCTGTACCAGCTCTGAGGAGACGTGGGCCTTTAGCCTCCAGGCTTGTTAGTCTGACGCGTCTCGCCAACATTAAAAAGAAAGAAGCTATTTTATTTTTCCAGTAGGCTTTAAAAATGGCTCCAGGATTCTGAGACACTACCTCATAGTCAGTCAGTGGCAAGCAGTCTGTCAAAAGAGCTTCTGAGCGATGCTGTTGGGGACGTGAGTGTGTGGGAGCCTAGCTATAGACACCAGATCAGAAACGCGCTGGTGCCAGGCGCCAGTGGCCAAGCTAGGTGAGGGCCTGGGCAAGCTGTTGAACTGCAGAGGGGCTAAAGAAATCCTCTCTGTTTTGGAGAACTGGATGTGGGTAAGGATGAGAGGCTTGAAAATGCTGCTGCACCTATGCCTGGTTGTATCGGTGAGTATAGTTCAGCGTACGTGATGCTCATGTTTTTAAGAGGTACGGGAGCATTTGATTTCCTTGCTAGCAGTACTTAAACAATCATGGAATGGTTTGGGTGGGAAGGGACCTTCAAAGCCCACCCAGTCCAACCCCCCCTGCCAGGAGCAGGGACATCTCCAACCACATCAGGTTGCTCAGAGCCCCGGCCAACCTGGCCTGGAATGTTTCCAGGGATGGGGCATCCACTGCCTCTCTGGGCAACCTGGGACACTGCTCCACCTCCCTCAGCGTAAAAAACTTTTTCTTAATATCCAATCTGAATCTGCCTCCCTCTATTTTGCAACCATGCCCCCTCGTCCTGTCACAGCAGGCCCTGCTGAAGAGTCTCTCCCCACCTTTCCTGCAGCCCCCTTTGGGCACTGGAAGGCCGCTCTCAGCTCTCCCCGGAGCCTCCTCTTCTCCAGGATGTTCCTGATACTTCCATCAGGAACGTGCTTGTCTAAACACATGTGGCACTTTCATGCACACGCAAGGGATAACACATATTCATTTGTTTCCTCTTTTCTTTTTGTGGCAGTAAACTGAAGAGGGTGGACAAGTCGGATAACGAGGAAGAAAGAGATTCTGAAAATCTGAAGAAAAAGAGGAAGCGAATCAAACAACTTCAATCTGACAGCAGTGACGAGGAAGGTAGGATGTGTAAACAGCCAGGCATGTGGGTCAGGGGCCTGATTTCGACAACGTCGCTCTCCAAGGCTGTTGGTCAACGATTGAGGGAATAGTTCAGAGGACTAAAGACCGTGCAAAGGGCTGTAGCTTGAGCTCTCTGTTTTTCTTGGGCTGCAAGCACTTGGTTGAGATGCCTCAGTCATTCAGTCTTTGTTTCAGCTTAGCTCAGATCTGGCTGTCTCCTCACCAAGTGTGCTGCCAGTCACGCTGACGTGTGGGAAGGAGGTTCTCAAATCTCTTGTGAAAGATAGCGTGCCTTCCAGAATTGTAAGACTGGTCGTAACCAGTTTATTTGGTGAGTAAACACTCGCAAAGTGACCTCCCCCCTCCCAAGGTCATTTTTGGTATCTTTACTCTGTCTGTTTATAGAAGTGGTTTGGGAGACAGCATTGGAAGAAAGACTTCCAAAAAAAAAAAAAAGATAATAGAGAAACTGGAGGGAAAACAGTTGAGCCATATCCGATGCGACTCCGCGTCTCCTCGGTGGCTGTTGGCTTCGATAGGAGTGCGGTGCCCAGAGCGTCGCAAGATTCGGGCTTATAATGAGGAACAGCAGGGACGGATTCCAAAGAATTTGGATAATTGAGGTGACAAATGCCGTTCAATATAGATAACTGGAAAATAAATTGGGATCGAGCTGGGGATTATGTGCTAAATGGAACAGTCATCCAACAAGCTGATCGGGAAAAGAATTCGGGGATCGTTATGGGCAAATAATTGAAACCACCGGTTTGGTGCACAGCTCCAGTAAAAAAGGTGAAACAGCAAATACGTTGTACTAGCGAGGAGGTGGGCTCCAGCAGGAGAACCGGAGCTGTTTGCTTATTTAGTGTGGCTAGCCCATGAGAAACACCCCTGAAAAGAAGAGACTCTGTAATACAAGTTAGAGAGGCGAATGCTGTTGGGTATCTTAGCGGTTCCCGTGCCACCTCGGGCCTATTTTCACGGTTTCTCTTTTGCCCGGCATAATTGCAAGCGATCTCTGTCATCAGGCATCCATCACTTCTACTCAGAGTGTGCCACGGGATGATAAATCTCTCAGGAAGCTGTTCTTCATCATCAGCCTTAATTTCATCACATTCCCTGTGTACAGCTCCTTGTTTGGCCGTTAAAAAAAAAAAATAGGCCCGCGCTCTTTGGTGTTTATTTCTTTAAATGTTTGTAAGCTATTATCTGGTCTTTCCATGTACTCATCGCTCAGCCTCTGGACAAGCTGCGTTATTTAGCTCCGAAGAAGATTGAAATCAGCCAGTTTAGCCAGTTGAAGCGCAGCGTCTCACTGGGCTGGAATCTCTCGGCTCGTCCGCTCTCGGCTAACGAGAGGCGGCAGAAACGAGCCCCGTGTTTCAGGCGCGCGGTGGGGCTACGCGGGGAGGCTGCGCTTTGAAGCGTGGAGGTTTGTTGGGCCGGTCTTCCTCGTGCTGCCGTGAATTGGGGACCCCCCAGCCTCCTGCGCTCGTGCCAGCGCTCTGAGCACGCAGCAAGCTGAGGTGACCGCGGTCCCCTTTCCTCATCTGCTTCTGTTAGAACTGGGTTTGTGTCCTAAAACTAAGAGCAGTGCCACAAGACTGTTGTAAATTGAGCAGAACTTTCTACAGAGAGTACTGCAGGCTCGGCTTGCTGCGCACCCTGATTTTGGGTATTAGATAATTAGATAAAACACCTTGTGTTTTCGTTTATTCCAGCGTGTGCTCCAGAGGCTGCCCGTGCCCTCCCTCAGTGCGCTGTTGAGTTGTCCTCCCTTGTTTGATTTGTGCTCTTAAGTGCCAATTAACTGGATTAGCAATCAGAAACCCTAGGTCTGGTCAGGTCGGAGGCTCAGTTATCTTGCTGACCTCGTTCTCGGTAGTTTGGGGCACTAAAACCAATACAAATAAGGCCACCTACCCACTTGGCTGTGGGGAGGGTTGGTTTTTGGTTTACTCCAGTTTGACCCACTGGAGATGTACGCAGGAAGTTTGCCTTTCTGTTTGGAGAATTTTCTTGTCACTGCTGCTGCTCCTCCTGCATCAGAGTCCTCTCTGTTCTTTCCGTTATGTCAGGAATCGTGTATTAGAATTGTAAATGTAGGCAAATTGGAGCTTGTGTGTACAAATTTGTGTGTTACTCCGATTAGCTTAGCACTATTCCCCCGTTCAGAAGGGAAAGATGAGAATCCAGAGAGCTTCTCTTCCTTCTTTCGAAGCTACTGGCTATCTAAACCACCCTGATGAGTTTGTGAGGGGTCTGCGTTCGGCGGTTTGGTTCTGCTGCTTGCCCTGCGAAATTCAACGGGATGAAGGGAAAGAGATTTGAATTCTTTGCAGTATTCATGAATCCAAACTGGTAATACTACATTCACTATTCAAGTATAGGAATGTAAGTTGGATAAAACAAATAATTTAAAAGAAAAAATTGAACAGCAGCTGGACTTTGAGAGCGTTTATCCTTGGCAAGGTTGGAAGTGGGTTTCTTCAAGGAGCAGGGGCAGTTTTTAATGGGTGTCATCCGCAAAGTGGGGCCTGGAGCGGCATTGTTCCGCGCTGCATCCCTGTGGGAGCAGGGAGGAAGGCACCGTGTGCTGCGCAGCGTTTGGAAATCGCCGCCAGACAGGGCAGGCTTCATCCAACACCGCGGGCGATCGAGGGGTGAGTTTTAAATGTGCAGAATGGGAAAGCTGCCCCAGCAGAGCGGGTATGAAAGGCTAACGCCCCACGCTGACCTCCGCTCGACGCAAACTGGGGGGGGTGCTCACGCAGGCTGCTCCCCACGGCTCGAGGGGGCACGGCCGTGGGCTGGGGGGCGCGAACCCTTCCTGCGGGCGCAGCTGCAGATACAAGGGGCCGCTTGTCCGCGGCTGCGGCTGAACGGCGTTCAGACAGGGCTCCACCTGGGTGGCTGCCGGTGAAACCGCTGCCCTTTTGCCGGCCGGCTCGGCCGCGCTGTGTGGGTTTGAAAGCGGGTCCGTACAACTGATGCGAAGCACTGCGTGGGCTCTCGTGTCAGGGCGAGTCTTTTGCCTTCTTCTCTATTAGTCTGCTCTTAATGTGCTGAAATTAGCCCAAAAAAAGCTCTTCTTACATGAGTGTCAGCACATTGTAGCAAGTTGGAAATACAGAGAGGGCATAAGGCACAATCCTCTCCATTTAAATGATTTTTTTTTTTTCAGTAAAAAGTTATATTGGTACGAGGGTGCCTTAGTCATTGCAGGTTGTTTTGCTTCCAGTGCCAGAATAAACTACACAAGCGCGTCCGTGGAGGACAGGAGGTTTTGGCAGCTTCAGCTATACCAACACAGGCGGCGTTTCGCGGTGTTGACAAGTGTTTTACAGCCACTTTGGAGGGTGATTTCAGTGGCACTGTAACCTGCAAACTATCGGTTTCAGAGAGCCACAGCAGAAGCACTAAAGCTCCTCACAGTTTTGTTTTGTTTTTTTTTTTTCCAGGCAGGGTCAGAGCAAACTGAACAAAGCCAGGATTTACATCTTTGGTACATCCAATTGCCCAACTTGTATCCATTTCATGCAGCTGTTGCTGTTGAGTAAACTGTGGGCAGCAGCTAGAGGTTGACTCAGGAGTTATCACATGTCGGAGGGCTGCGATGGCTGGAAGAGGATAATAAAGTAACAGAGACGCAGCTTGATGGTCTGAAAGGCTCTGACGTGGGGAGAAGGTGCCTTCTGCCTGCCAAAAGCTGGGGGACTTGTTTAAAGGAGGCTGGAAAAGAGCCCTAATTTCCCCCAGGCAAGAACAGTGGAGCTGACGCACCAAAAATACCTTCAGCAGCCTCCACTCCAGCACGGCAGAGGTGGCAATTTTTCCCCAGGCTGGTTTTCAGCCCTCTCTTAGCCTGTGCTCTCTTAAAAACAAACATTTTCAAATGGATGTGGCGAGCCAGGGCGGTGTGTGAAGCCGATTCGGTGCTGTGCAGTTCAGCTTCAGCCTGCAGTTGCTGTGAGCCTAGGATACATATTGAGAATTTTGAGTTCCCCGCAGCTCCTCGTTCGCCGTCCCGGCCGTTAGCACCTCAGAGCAGATCCCTTGTTTGGTTTTTGTCTCTGCACAGCCGCCAGAGCCGGCTCCGCGGAGCAAGGTGAAGTACCGCGTCATGTTATCCCGCTCTGTTTGCATTTCTGTGCCTCGCTCACCGCAGTAGTTAGGAGGCTGAGTCCTTGTTTGAAGAATGTAATTTATTATTTCGCCTTGGCAGCCAACCACTGTTTCACTTGAGCCCTTCTTAACCTCTGAAGGTCAGTTGGCCGCGTGCCTGGCACAGTCATAACTCTTCACACTGACCTAATCGGTTGGGACAGCTACAGATCCAGAATTCGCGTTACAATGACAGGATGAACGCGGCGCTGCGGCCAGCGGAGCCGGGAGGAGAAGCCAAGCAGGCGCTCTGTCCTCCCGTCCAGCGGCATCGTTGTTATTATTAAGCAATAGGTCAGATGAGGAGTTTCTTCCCCCACATTCCTAGCTCTCCCCCACGTTTGAGGACTTGCATGGCAGCGTTTCTCGCTTGGATTTGGAGAGGATTCCTTAAAGCCGTTGAAATGAGTCGCGGTGCAAGGTGCTGCTCCTTCCCCTCTTCCCCTGCGCTGGTTTTTCTTCACCGTCACGGCTCTGTCCCGCTGCCAGCCCCGCAGAAGAGTGACCCTGGCTTTCTCTCACGTCTGTAAGCCCTGCTAGTCTCACTGCGGCCAAGTTTGACGCTGGTGGAGACTCCAGAGCTGGTTTTGCTCTGTACAAACTGGTGAAGGTGGCCTTGACCGTTTCAGTCAGTTTTGGCATTGAAAGGATTGCGCTCTCTCCATCCTTGCACCTGGAGGAGAGCATAGGTGATGACAGATGAGTTTTTTTGGGGTGGTTTGGGTTTTTTGTTTGGCTTTCGAATGAAAGGTTGGGGTGTCCCTTAAGAATCTTTTAGGATGGATAACAGTGTATTGCACTTAATTCTTGGATTAAGATAGCTGCAAGCTTATAGCATGGATTGTTTGGGATGTGCAGCGCTGCCTGTTAAGCAATGATTGTTTTACCAGTGGGGGAGAGGTAAAAAAACTGAGATCATCCAGCAATTTGGGAATACGTTGTCTTAAACCCTGACTCTTTTTAAATTTCTGAGCAAATTACAGTCTCTTTTTAATGAGCAAGTGAAATATATGGCTCAAGCATGCCAGTTTCTGCGCCTATTTTTAAAGTTTCATTGGCAGAACTGATTTTGCCTTCCCAAAGATCCCAAATGCACTCCTCCCATCCTAATCCCACTCTCCTCCCTTTGGGAACCGCAGCGCAGAGCACCTTAGCGCAGGGTGAGCAGTCTGGCTGGAGGCCAGCCGCGTCAAACAGTTTGTCCTGACTTCAGTTAAACAAATCTGAGCGAGAACTTGTAAACCTTGGTCTAAGTACAGGTTAAGAGCAATTTTTCAGAGTTGAATTAAATGATCTGAGCTGATTAGAGCCGTGTACTACCAAGGTGTTCATCTTCTTAGCAGATGTCCCACCATCTCCGGCACCTGAGGAAGAGAAACCCCCCTCTCCACCTCCCGTACCTGCTCTGAAAGCTGAACTGGAGCCTGCATCCACAGAGGTAAAGCGTATTGGAGTGATTAACTTCTGGTTTTATCCAACTCCATGGGGATTGCCCGACTAGGGGGGTAGATCATGTTTGCCTGTCAAGTCCATCGTGTCATCCTGCTTGAAAGAATCCACCACGTTCACTACTTTATTCATTTTTTAGACTATTATTTAAACTCTAGCTTTTCTCCCGATATTGTGCCTCATGTTTGAACGCTCTCCCCTCTGAATCTTGGCCTCAGGAGTCAGGGCAGGGCCAGAAACAAAACCAGAGACTCTTGGTATCCAACCTTGTATCGCAGGGAAGCTGCTGCGTAAGGGAGGGGGACGATGACTGGCAAGAAGTTAACCTCTGAGCTGAGAAAAGAGGTGTGGTTTTACTGACAGCGCAGCTGTTTGTCACAGCAGGAGTTCTGGTGTCTTGCACACCTTGGTATTTCCTCGTCCTTTGGAGATGCGATGGGACAACCCCGCTGGGACCTTCTCACACAAGCATTAGCAAAAATGAGACTAGGATATCCTGGGAAGGGACATAATTCGTTATCAAATCATGCTCAGCTTCATTAGAGGCTCGATTTCGCTCCTGGGGCCAATGCCTTCGTGACCTGTGTACGTGCACGCGGCCTTCACTCTTGATTTCTCACGGTACTGCGCTGTCCTTCAGGTTTCAGCCGGAGGGAGGAAGAGGAAACGGAAGCGTGTGCTGAAATCCAAAATGTTTATTGACGAGGAAGAAGGCTGCATGGGTAAGACAAGCTCTCTCCTACGCCTCAGTGGAACGATAACTTTATTGAAGATGTGTTGAGGGTTTTTACAGGCCAGCCTCTCCCAGGCTTAGGAAGAGGTTCCCAAAAATCACTTTGTTGTTCTGCTTCGGCCTCGTGCTCCCAGGTGGAGGTCGCTGCCCTTTTGGGGAAGGCTTGCGCAGGGGGTCCTGGAGCTGTGACTGCATTCTGATTCCTTTTTGATTATTCACAGATTTTATTTCAGTTTCCCTTCCCTCCTGCTAGCATGAGCATCTCCTTCGTTTGCTCTCTTCTCCAAAGACACAAGCTTCTAAAGATGATGCAGAGAGAGGTCTCGGTGTTGGGATACATTCTGGCTGAGATGAGTTGCTTGGTTGTTTATTAAGTTTGGTTTTGTTTTTTATTTTGAGGTTAAATCCAGAGCTGTGCAGCAGAGCTTGATTCTATGTTAATTTAAACTTTAAGTATCCCAAATAATCAAGGCATAAGTTGGGGATTAAATGCTTGAGAGGGTTTCTGAGAAGGATGCCTCTGGTTTCGGGAAGGAAAAGAGTCTCTGCAGAAGTACCAAGAGCCAGGGGCTTTGAATTCCAGCCTGGCTGGACGCTGCTTCCTCCCGTGGCCTCTGGAGAAAGCTGCGTAACGCCACTGTGCTTCTTTCCTCCCCTGTGTCCTGACATTGCAGTAGAGCTGCAGGAGTTCAGAATGCTTTTCTCTTCTTTTTTTTAAAAAGGTTTTAAAAAATTTAGGAGGCTGGAATGTCTTTTGTAGCGCTGTTGTCAGCCTAATTGCGTGGGATGTTTAACATACCCCAGCGTGGCGGATCTGAGGAGATGTCAAGGGAGCTCAGGCAGTTCTAGGAGAAGATCCGTTGACTTCGCACCGGTTTCTCGTCGCACGTGAGCGTAGATAGGTACGGGCTTGCTTGGCCCCGGTTTGAAGCTGCCTGGACTTGTCTGTTTGCTCCTGTCTGTGTGGTTGTATCTTGTGTTTCCTGTGAGCTTTGTGCGTCTCCTTTAACGAAATTTAAAGCTAGCACTCAGCAACTGGCTACGCTACTAACTGAAATCGCAAATACTGGATTTTTGTCAAAGAATTGGACTGGCACAAAATTCTTGACTGCTTTGGCCAGTTGCGTTATGGGGTGTTTTGCTCTCCCATCCCAGATAGAACCATTAAAACACTTGGAAGGAAAATGGAAAAGAGAGAAAAAAAAAAAAAGCATTAGCTGGGGAGTTGAGTTGAACAAGGTCTGCATCAGAGCGCGCAGTAATGACTGTTCTGGGTTCAGCTTCCAGCAGAACGCTTTTCCCTTTCGGTTCAATCTTTTCCAAACGTTCTCTCTCTTGTCTTCCCTCCCTAGGGGCTCAGTAGTCTCTTGTGAAATCCAAACCTTTGGTTTTGCAGTTCGGATCCACTGCCATTTTACGAAAAGGAAAATGCAAGCCCCTCTTGTGCCTTTGGGAGACAGATCCTCTGGGAAGGAGGGAGGGATGGAGCTGGGATCCTGAGGACCTGGGTAGGGAGGAGATGCTGCTTTCTGAACTAAAACCCTCCCGGTCTGCTGCGCAGAACTTGCTGCGTGGTGGTTGTCCAGTTTATCTCCTCCTCTCCCTTCCCCACACTTCCCATGCACAGGCCTAGTCATTCGAAGGCTAAATAACTTGCAAATCTCTTAGGCTAATGTAAGTGATTGTTATTCTTTGGAATACAGGGCCTTTTTTCCCTTCTCCTTGCTGTTTTGGTTTGGTTTTTTTTTTTTAAACAAGGACTAGATTACAGAGACATCAAATCCTAACGTTGGGATTAGACTCTACTTTATATTTCTCCATGATTTTAAATGATCGTTTTCACAATAGCTGCAATAGCAAGGAATTGGTGTCAAAAAGCAAAACTACTTTAGGGATTAGCCCTGAGGGAAATTGAGCAATTAAAGGATCTGCGGAGCGAAGCACGAGACACACGTTACCCTGCATCAGCTGGGACTTCATGGCGAGCCTGCCCTTCGTCTGGAGCAGAGGGGAATTACTGGGGTTTGAGCCTTTCTACCCTGCACCTTCTAAAGCTTGAAAGGATGCACGTGGACGCGTAGGTTGGAATATATGCATGCACATCGTAGAGAAATTCATTTTACAGCACTGGTTTAAGTTAGAAGCTCGCATAACTTGGGTTACAGTGGTTCAGTGAGCCTGGCTGCGAGCCGAGCGTCAGTAACTATCTGCGTGCCCGTAGCTGCTGCAAACGCAGGCTTTTACAGCTCAGCTGAGATCTCAGTGAAAAAGCTGATCTAAGCTGTGGGATCTTGCCATTGGAGGGGATTAAGTGCACGTTTTGGGAGTTACCGACGATAACGGAGAGGGGTGACAAAGCGATAACTTTGTAAAGCTCCGGAAGCAGGCGGTGGTCTGTTAAAGCTGCTCCCTGAAAAGCCAGTTCCCTGTGAACAGAGGTTAGCTTGGCTTTACCGGCCCTGTTTGCGCGTCTGCTAGCTCTGCGGCGCAGGATTTCAGACTCATTCCTCTTCCCGCTCTCTGCTTACGTAGAAAACCGTATTTAATTTGATGCATTAATACAAGTGCAAGCCAATTTCCCAGAAGAAGGGAAGTTAGGACATCTGTTTGAAAGAATACAGTTGCTAAAGAGAAATGGCTTACTAGAAGAATACCAGAGCACTGCTGGGAAAGCTGATCTCACAACACTTACCAGGATCTAACGATGGCTTTCAGCAGCGGAGCTGACTCCAGTTTAATTTCCGTGAGCGTTGGTTTCTATCCCTTAGCTTTCCATCACCGGAGGCTGACAGCAGTGAGCTGGCAATCCCATTCAGGGATTGATTTCACTCGTGAGCTTGGCTTTATTTATTTTTTTTAAGAGATTTCTTTATATTTGCCCTGCTTGCCCACCTGTGTAGAAAGAAGCTGCCCCCAAGGTTTTGTGCTCCTTCTCTCACCTCCAAGGTGCGATACATTTCCTTCTTTTTTTTTTTTTTTTTTTTTTTTTTTT
>JAAGAY010122717.1:23818-49740 GCA_011801015.1 Ardeotis arabs
TGGATGCCCCATCCCTGGAAACATTCCAGGCCAGGTTGGCCGGGGCTCTGAGCAACCTGATGTGGTTGGAGATGTCCCTGCTCCTTGCAGAGGGGTTGGACTGGGTGGGCTTGGAAGCTCCCTTCCCACCCAAACCACTCTGTGATTCTATGAAAATAGATATTCCATCATCTAATGAGAAACTACAGATCCTGATCTCGTTCAGGTTCGTCACTTCCCGGTAGCTGCTTGTCAGCCTGGGCGGGTTGAGCTGAGGGCTGCAGGCCAGTCCCAGGTAGAGAACTGCTTTGGCTGTGGAGGTCTTCAACACAGTTGACCCTCGTTTCTAGAAGAGGACAATGCTTGCATAGATTTGGAGAGGAAACTGTCCTCTCCAGGGCCCTTCCCAGTGGAGAGCCTTGGGCTGTTTAAGGCATGTGTATGGTGTCACCAAGCTGTTTTGAAAGAGCTGGATGACGTTAAAGCTCCTGAGTCGTTAACCTGCTGCCTTACGCTGAAGAAAGAGGGAGGCAGTTTGATGCCGTGGATGGAAAGGCAGTCCAGTCATCTGGGTCTACTGCGTAACCTCGAGCAACGGACTTAATTCCTGCATCTGCCATGTCCTCCTTGAACCCAAAACGCTCATTTCCAGAAATGTGGTGGGCAGGCTGCGGTGGGGAGGTCTCTTCTCCTTGGTACACAGGCTTACCCGTCATCGTCTCTTCTTTTCTTTTAACCAGTGACCGAGAAGGTTTACGAGAGTGAATCCTGCACAGACAGCGAGGATGACTTTGCCAAGTCCAAGCCACCAGCCGCACACAAACCTCCTGCGCTGCCCATGAAGAAAGAACCAAAGGAGGAGAAGAAGAACCTGAAGAAAGGGGCGGCTACTGCCAACAGAGCCAACAAACAGGTCTCTATCATGGGCTTCTTCCAGAAGAAGTGAACTGGGTCTTTCTCCCGGTCCTCTTGGCAGCTTGGGAGCGTTGCTCTTTTTGGTGACTTTCTGCAAGCTGCTGCGTTGGAGGAGAACAACGTGCCATCTTCAGTTACGTAAGATACCTTGCTTACTGTGTAAGTAAGCCCTCTGGACTAGATTTTGTATCGGAGAAAAGTTTTATTTGTTACTGCAATGATTTCGGTCGTCTTTACAAAGCAGTGTGGGAATTGCCAGCTAGAAGCAAAATCTAGAGGAACCTTCAAAGACTGTTAATCTGTTCACGTGAAATTTTATTTTTTTAACACGGCCTTTGACCCATTTGGGGCTGGAGGCCGGTTCCATGAGTGGTAGATGGACTAAATTAGCAGTCGAGTTGTGGTATCCTATTTTTTTTTTCCCTTCTTTTTACACCCCCAGCTTTGTAGGTTGATCTAAACGTTCACCTTGGTGAGAAGCTGTAACCTAGCAGGTCTTCAGGCGTACACACAAATACTGAACGTCTGCTTCAGCTTTGACTGAATGAAATGAACTTAACTTTCCCCGTAAGACTGGTCAATGGTTTTTACTCTGCCTTTCGTAATCTTTTTTGGACAAAGCGGTGCGTATAAAACTCTCTTACTCTTTTCCTCCGTCGCCACATCCTCTGTAAGTTGCTGGGATGGGGACGCTGCTGGTGCCGTTGTCTTTGCAAAAACACCTTGGAGGCTTCCCACACGACTGGCTGTGGTGTAATGGGGGGAGGCTTCGCCGTTACTGGGAAAGCAGCGGTACCTTTGACCTTGGAAGCGGATGAGTTGGAGGGAAGGGCGATGAGAGGGCGTTTCTGCTGACACCAGTCGCATACCTGCTCTCGCCTGTGAGGAATTTCATGCTGCTTTTTGGCTTCGGAGGTTTTGGTTTGCCTGAAGTTTTCTTTCACAGGCGTAAAGCAGACGACAGGAGAGTTGTTCTCTAGGACATCTCGTCACCTGCCCGCCGCAGGAGGCGTGTCGCAGCGAACGCTCCTCGGGAACCGGTGATTGGAGACCAATAAAGCACTGCGGTCCCGTTAAGCAGAAACGCGTCGTCGTTTTGGGTGCCTTCTGCTTTTCTGCTGCTAAATTGGATAGGTGTATATAGCAAAGGCCAGATTTTCCCAGAGGATGGGTGCTGGGCTCCCGGGTGGGCAACTGATGTCAGCAGATGTGAGAGGATCTGCTTAAAACCGGCGGCCTCTCTGGATTTGCGCCCGTGCCTGCATTAGGACACAAGGTGGGCGAGTTCGGCGGCGCGCATCGCTGCCGGCGGGGGTTTTCAGGGCTGACCTCAGCTCCGCACCCTCCTCCGAAGCCTTAAAAACTTAAACTCTGGACTTCCTGAATTGGAGACTTAGAGGAACAATAATGGGAAGATGAGGGAGGGCAGAATTGGCCCGGTGCTCACAGACACCCAAAAGCAGAGCTGCTGCTCAAGCTGAGAAGGGTTTCGTGCTCTCGTGGTGCGTTCGGGTGCCGTGGGCGGCGGAGGTCCACGGGGAAAGAGTGAACAACCTTGTTCTGACTCTTATGGAGAAAATTTAACTGTTCCAGAAAAAAATACTGCTGTAAAGCTTCTGTTTTTCTTGGTAGAATTTGGGGTGTATTTGGAAAAGTAATGTTAAGTGACAAAAGCCACTAAATAGAGATTTTTTTCTTTTGTCCTTGCTGTTCATTAAATGACATACGTGCGCCATCCCCATTTCCAGTGGTTGCTGTGGCATTTGGCTGCGTGGAAGAATATCCCTGGTGAAGCGGGTAGAGAGTTCTTCCGTCGAAACCAGGGCTTAGAGCATCTGAAATGTGAGTCAGAACATCTCAAACGATCGGGATCTGCGTTGAATGGACCCCTTGAGGCTCGTTTCTGTGGCAGATGTTGACAGGACGCGGTGTCCCGGTGCTCTTGCGCCTCACCTCTCGCCGTGGTCTAAGCGGAGCCCGCTGCTCCACCCCGGCTCCCTCTATAACCAGCTCAACGTCATAGGCGACTTCCTCAGGAAAATGACTTAATGTCTGAAGAAGCAGGACATAGGAGAACTTCAGACTTCCAAAAATCATGATCTAATACTCCCCCTCCTCCTGCTCTTCACGGGCTGCCGGCCCCAGGGGGGCCTCGGGTCCCTGGATGCCCCCTTGGCGAGGCTGGAGCGGCCCCGGGCGCTGCGTGGGAGCGAGGAACGGGGCTGGGTGCCCGAGCTGCTGGGTGAGGAGAAGGTTCCCTCTTGCTGCCGGGGCGCAGATGTCACCCGTTTGGCACCCGCTGACGGGTGGGGGGCGAAACGGCTGGGAGGCGGCGGCAGCTCGGAGCCAGGAGCCTCGCAGTCGGCTCAACGCTCGGATTTTGTGCTCGGGGTCCAAAACCTCGTCCTGGAGACAGAGAAATCTTTAGGGATTTCCTCTCCTCTTCTCCCTGCGTCTCCCTTTATGCCCTCAGAAGAGCGATGCCTCCAACAAGGCGGTGGGAGAGGTGGTTTGTTCATTTAATATCCCACTAAACAGTGCGTCTTATAGCGTTTCTTTGCCCAGGCTCCCTGAAAGCCTTTTTTTCAGACGGAGAAAGCTTCATCCTCATTTTCCAGGTGGGGAAAGAAGCCGAAGGAGTTGCACCGTCAGATGCTCTGGGGCAAAATTGACGCGCAGGGCTTCTGTTGGCCGAGGTTCCTCTGAACCAGCAACTGGGAGGGGGCTAGAAACGCTGCTCCGAGGGATGAAAAATCCCCGTCCCTTGTTTGGGAGACAGCTGAGCTGCTTTACAACCCCGCTTCCTGCGAGGGGAAAAAAAAAAAAAACAAACCCCTCCATGGGTTTTTGCTCCGGGGTCGGCCGGCCTTTATCTGGTTAAAGAAAACCAGAGGGATCGGAGGAAGCGCTGCGGGGTGCTCACGCAGGAGGACAAGCAGCGGGCAGGAGGGTGTCCCGACTTCCCCGCGGCCTGCGGGGAATTGTTTTGCTCTCCGAAGAGGCGATGCCAGCTCAGCCGCAGATACCGGAGAGGGGAGCCTGGAGCAGCAGGGCCTTATAAGGAAGCAAAATTCGGCGAGGCCAAGCGCCGGCGGAGGGGAGAGCGGGCGCTTGCCAGGGCCCTACGTCAGCGCCTCGCTTCGCCCCGGCGCTGGGGAATGGGCTGCAGCACCTCGGGGTGCGTACGGGGTGCGGGTGCTGCCGGGCTGGATTCGGGGCACCCTCAGGCGATGCCGAGATCCCCGCGGAAGCTCGACGGCGGCTCTTGCCGACTCGTGGTCGTGGCCGGCGGCACGGGCTGCTGCGCCAGCATCCCCGTCCCAAGGAAGCTGCTGAGATGGTTCTGCTGATCTCTTAGTCCTGGTCTCAGCCCCAGGTGTCACCCAGGGCAGGGAGGAGCGGTCAGTGCCCTCCCTGGACCAGGATGGGCCACGCTGACCTCTGACAAGGCCCGGTTCATCAGCCATCCCCAGTTTTTAACTATTTTAAGGAAAGTTATGGGTGACTCCAGCAATGTTCATGTCTCCAGGCTGCAAGGTGCTAGCGATGCTGAGTGTCAGCAGAACTTCTTCCAGGCTTGCTGGTGTCGTTATCTGATGTTTTCAGCCCATATCCTGCCAGGAACTGTGCACAGATTTCATGGCTTAGTTCATTATTTGGTCTTTTTGCTTGTTTTTAAGAGGTTTTCTATCTTAATCTGCATCTTCTGCAGGGCTCAGAGGAGGGGGGTTGGTGCCTGGAAGTTGCCTGGAGCATCCCAAAATCTCCCAGTTTGCAAACCAGCAGCGCACCAGGACAACTCACCCGGTTGAGGTGACTCTTACAGGGACCCCTGAGTGCCTGCTCCCATTTTGGAGCTGGATCTCAAATCAGAGCTGGCCCTGCTTTGGGGCTCGGCAACCGAAGACCTTGAGGGGTCCCATCCAGCATCCGTGAGTCTGGAAATTAAACTGGCAGCTGTGCAAAATCACGGCGACAATATTTAAGCCCCAACATAACGTTCTCTGAGGTGGGGCTTCTGCCTGTTGGGCTGCAACGGAGAAGACACAGCAGATGGGGCCAAGGGGTGAGCTCGAGGGCACAGCCACCACCAGAACCATCCTGGAGAGCATCACCAGGACCTTCAGCTTGGTGGAGAGCAGAGCAGAGCTGCAACGTGCCAGGAGAAAAAGCAGCTGTGGGATTTTGGAGGTGGATTTTCCACGCACCTCTCTCACGGTGGGTACCACGGGCCAACAGCTGAGCATCCTCTCCTGGGACCACGATGCTGGGGGAGATCGGCCATCCTCCCTGGGTGCTGAGCATCCTCCCTGGGTGCTGAGCATCTCCACGGACACTGAGCCCAGCAGCCCTTTCACGCAACCCCGCATCTCCCTGCGGCCACCTCCGTGGCTCGTGGTGGCCCATGCTGTCCCCATCCCCAGGAGCATCCTCAGAGCGGCGGCTCCCGTGCCCCCCGGCACGTCCCGGTGCCTGTTTACTCCTCGCGTCCCGCCGCGTCGCTTCACCCCAGCGCTTCCTGGGCTGGTGGCTGAAAATAGATATTTTGAACCTTTTTAAAAATAGAAAGCCTCGCGGAGCGAGGAGGCAGCTCCTGTTTTTCCATTCCCTTCTCATTTCACCTCCCGGCGAAGGAACCCGAGCTGGGCTGCGCCGGGGGCGCTGGGAACCCGGCCTCGTAAATGGGTGCTCGGGAAAACACACCCTCGTCCCGCGAAGGAAAAGAAAGGGGGGGAAAAAAGAGGGGAGAGAAAAAAAAATCACTAGAAAGGCCATCCACCTTTCGCACGGGGCCTTATTTGGTATTTTCATGAAAAGTTCTATCTTCACCCCGTGAAAAGTGCCACTTATTACTCATGCTTTACTAGGGAAGTGTATTTTCCTTGGCAGCAAGCGCTCGGGGTTTGTTTTTTGTTTTTTTTTTTTCTCATTTCACGACTCCCGTACGAGCTGTTGCGCAGGGCTCGTTAGTTTGCCGGTGGGAGCTGGCGCGGTTCGCCGCTGTCTGGAGGAGCGGGCCGTTAAAGCCCAGACAGACCCGCCGTTTGTTCGGCGAAGGGGAGGCTGGAGCGCGCGGGGCCGTAAAATGGCCGCGCGGGTGTCCCGCCGCCGCGCGCACAGGGCGGCCTTTCAGCCCTGGAACCCGGCCGCTGTCACCTGGACGTGGGTGGCACCTGGAGTGGATGGCACCCTGTCCCCGTGAGGCTGCTGGGGTGTGGGGACTGGCCGTCCCGTGGGCCGTCCCACCCATGGGTGTCACCATCTCTGCGCACACAGATGTCACTTTGTCCCCATGGTCACAACATCCATGTGGACATCGTCACCCTGTCCCCATGTCGCTCGTAGGTGGACATCACCCCGTCCAATGGTCATTGCAGGTGCATGGATGTCACCCTGTCACTATGTAGGTGGAGATGTCCCCCTGTCCCCATGGTCACTGCGTACAGGTGGACACCACCCTGTCCTCGTGTCACTGATTGTGCATGGACACCACCCTGTCCCTGTGGCCACTGTGCACACGTGGACATCACCCCGTTCCATGGTCACCACAAACGCACGGGTGTCACTGTCACCCTGTCCCCACTGTCGCCGTGCAGACACATGCACATCACCTCCTAGGATCCCTGCACACACATGGACATCACCTTGTCCACATGGTCATTCCGTCCACATGGATGTCACCCTGTCCCTGTGGTCACTACATGAGTGTCACTCATAGGTGTCACCTTGTCCCGGGGTCCCTGCACACACATGGATGCCAACCTGTCCCCATGGTCACTACAGGGGTGTCACCCATGGGTGTCACCTTGTCCCAGGGTCCCTGCACACACATGGGTATCACCTTGTCCCCATGGTTGCTCCATCCACATGGGTGTGACCTTGTCCCCATGGTCACACCATCCACATGGATGCCAATCTGTCCCCATGGTCAGTACATGGATGTCACCTATGGGTGTCACCTTGTCCCAGGGTCCCTGCACACATGGATATCATGGACGTCACCTTGTCCCCATGGTCACTCCATTGACATGGATGCCAATCTGTCCCCATGGTCAATATAGGGGTGTCACCTTGTCCCAGGGTCCCTGCACACACATGGGTGTCACCTTGTCCTGATGGTCACTACAGGGGTGTCACCCATGGGTGTCACCTTGTCCCAGAGTCCCTGCACACACATGGATGTCACCTTGTCCCAGGGTCCCTGCATACACATGGGTGTCACCTTGTCCCCATGGTCACTCCATCCACATGGATGTCAACCTGTCCCCGTGGTCACTACATGGGTGTCACCTATGGGTGTCACCTTCTCCCAGGGCCCCTGCACACACATGGATGTCACCTTGTCCCAGGGTCCTTGCACACATGGACATCATGGACATCACCTTGTCCCCATGGTCACTCCATCCACATGGATGCCAATCTGTCCCCATGGTCACTACAGGTGTGTCATCCATGGGTGTCACCTTGTCCCAGGGTCCCTGCACACACATGGGTGTCACCTTGTCCCCATGGTCACTACAGGGGTGTCACCCATGGGTGTCACCTTGTCCCAGGGTCCCTGCACACACATGGATGTCACCTTGTCCCAGGGTCCCTGCACACACATGGGTGTCACCTTGTCCCCATGGTCACTCCATCCACCTGGGTGTCACCTTGTCCCCATGGTCACTACAGGCGTGTCACCCATGGGTGTCACCTTCTCCCAGGGTCCCTGCACACACATGGGTGTCACCTTGTCCCCAAGGCCCCTCCACGCCCACAGATGTCACCATGCCCGAGTTCCCTGCGTAGACACAAACCCCCCCCTCCACCCCCACCCATCCCGGAGCCGCGCACCCCTCCTCGCCCCGCCGCGAGGAAAACGAGCACCCGAAAAGCCACCCCGCCAGCCCCGTGCCCGTCCTGCCGGCCTCCACCCGCCCCACGGCCGCCTGGCCGCGGGCCCGGGGCTCGGCGCGCGCCGCGGTTCCCAGCCGCTCTAAAAGCCAGCTTTGTGCTTCGCAGCCGGGCCCTGGCTTGGCGCGCGATTTTAATTAGAGTCTGGTTACACGGCTCGGCAGATGTGGAATGTATTTCTTAGCCCAGGTGGAATAAATCTACTGCCGTAAAAAAACCAACCCCCCTGTTATTAAATTCTCCCTTCTAAATAGCCCAGCATTGAGATGCGCGGCCCCCCCGCCTCCCCGCTCGCACCCCCTCAGTGCAAACCCTTCTCTAAGTGCTTAACGAGCTTTCATTTTATTTTATTCCCCGGCTGTGTGACACGGGCTTCTGGGCCCGGCGCAGGTTCCCGGCTACCGGCCCTGCCGCGGGAAGGGGTGCAGGCTGCCGGGGTCGGGGGGACGCCGGCGCAGGGGACCGGTGGCTTCGGGGGGCTGGCAGAGCTCGGCGCCGGCTGCTGATGGATCATCCCCGGTGACGGGGATGCTGGTGGGGACTGGTTTGGGAACCCACATCTGCCAGGTCCCGGCCATCCTGGGGACGTCGCTGCTCTTCCCAGGTCCCCTGCGGCGCGCGGGACAGCCAGGAGCGTGTCCCCAACGCCCATCCGTGGTCCTCAAAACACCCCGGTGTGGGCAGAGCCGCTCACGGAGGCGTCAGTGGGGACACCCGGTCCCCCAGTCCGGAATCTCAGCCCCACGCCCGCTTTCATCCCCCTGCATCCCAACCACGGTCCCCAATGGCCGCTCCGCTGTCCCCAGGCCACCTCCTGGCCAACCACCCCCAGGGAAGGGTCACAGCCTCCGCACGGGGTGCCCGGAGCGGCCGTGGCCAGCGCGGCTCCCTCCTCGGACGCGGCGTCACAGAGGGTCTGGCTGGACGCCGCGCGGTGCCCGCCCCGTGCCAAGGCGCGGGATGCCAGGAATTAACTCACAGGGACGTCATCGTCACTCCCAGCGGCGAAACAACCGCCTCACGCTCCCAGCCTCACCCTCCCCGGGAATGGGGGCCGAAACGCCGTGCTACGCCTGCCGGGGTGCACCGGAGCTGGGACGCAGCATCCGGGGTCATCCAGGCCGCTAAATTTGGGTTCTTGAAGACTTTGGATCTGCTTATCCAAGAGCAGACCTGATGCTCCTCCTCCTCCTCCTCCATCGCTGCGCCTGCTCCATGTCCTGCTCACGCACCACCACAATGTCTTCTGCCAGGGCAGCCCTCCCCCCGTACTTTTTCAATAATAACCTACAAATAATAAGATTTTTCTTCTAAAGATGAATTTCTGGCGTTCCTCCCGTCCTACATGGCTGCACTCAAGCCCAAGGGACCGCATCTCTCCAGCCTTTCACCTGCCCTCACCACATCCACTGGTGCTGGGCTTCTGAAGGACTTTAGGAGTAAATTCAGGTGGGATGGGACCTGGCTGAGCCAGCAGATGTGTCACAAAGGAGCCCACCATCTCCTTCAGCCACCCGCGCCCACTCCCATCCCTGTATCCTAGGGATACCTGCTGGTTTGGCCACGGGGATGCTAGTGGAGATGTTGTCAAAAGCTTTGCTAAAATCCCACTGGAAACCATCCTTGGGTCACCCCCCGTGCATGCAGCTGGAGGTCAGGTTGGTCCTGATCCACACCAGTTGTCCCCGTCTTCTCATCCTTCACCTGGAGGTGACGTTCTCCAGCTGAGATAAGGCTGTGGTGGGATCTTCAGTGCAGGGACACAACTCCTGGCCACCACCAAACGAGGGGGACGTGCCTGCTCCCGCGGGCTCTGCAGCGCTGTCCACCGTGGTCCAGGGGTGGTCCACCTGAGTCCATCCCACACCAGGACTGGGCAGATAAAGCTGCTCTAACCCTGGAAAAAAAGGCTTTTCCACACCAAAACTGGCTGGATCCTGGGTCGGAGCTGAGTACCAGACAGAAAATCCGGTTCCTGCGGGGAGGGGAGCAACATTTTTTGCCCAGAGAGGTGGTGGATGCCCCATCCCTGGAAACATTCCAGGCCAGGTTGGCCGGGGCTCTGAGCAACCTGATGTGGCTGGAGATGTCCCTGCTCCTTGCAGGGGGGTTGGACTGGGTGGGCTTGGACGGTCCCTTCCCACCCAAACCATTCTATGATTCTATGATTTTAGTCTCCTGGGCTGGTCAGGCATCCCCTCCATGATGCCCCACCAGGCTGGAGAAAGCCTCTAAGTGCTCTTTGAGATGGAAACTCAGAAATGTAAAAAAAAAAGCAGCATTTCTAACCAAACCCCCAAGTGCTGGGGGTCTCACCTGCTCGGGTGCAAATTAGGAGTAATGAGGGGCCAAAGGCGTTGCTGCAGTGAACCCAGAGCTTCTGCAAGACCTCGTGGAGGCCAACATTACGCATGGGTTCCAATAGGGACCAGGTGAGTACATGGAGCTGCTGGTGGCTGTGGAGCACGTTGGTTTTGGATGTGACATCCACCTCCAAACCCTGACCCAGCTCCTGCCAGGAAGCAGGGTGGAGGGCATCCCAAGGAAAGAACATCTCCCACCCACCCTGTGTTTCCTTAATTTGAGGAGACCAGGCTGGTGGGGGGGCTCCTCTGCTGCGGGCTAAGCAATACCACGACCGGCACTTGGCAACTTCAAAATTCACTGCAGGGAAAAAACCACCAAAGAAGCAGCACCTGCTCCCCAAGATCCCACCTCTCCCATCTCAAGGAGCAGACTCTGCTCTGCCAGCATCAAAGCAAGGGCTGGAGCCCACGTCAGAGCCTGGAGAGCTTGGTGAACCACCACAACACTCCATTGGGCCTCCAAAAAACCTCCAGGATGTCTGAAAAAACCCCATATTGTAGAAGGGAGGAGAGGATGACACGGGAGAGGAACTCGCACAGATGCATGAGGCACCCGGAGTCCATCCCATGGGAACATCGAGCCGTCATTTCCCAAAAATCTCCCGCTGTCGTACCCCACTGCACCGTCCCAAACCAAGATGTGTGAAGAACAAAAATCCCGGGGTTTTTTCGGCTGCGAGAGATGCCGCCTCCCTCCCCATACCGTGATGTAGAAGGAATAAAGCCGCGGGCTCTATGAAAAGCAGAGCCCGAGCCCTCCCCACCAAGTCCCAGCTGGGAGACTTGGCGCTGGGCTCACCCGTCCGGTTTTCCCCCAGCCGGCCTCTCTTCTGGCCTGCTGGCTGGTGTTCTGCCATGGCTTTTGTGCCAAGGAGCTGCGGATGACGTGATCCCTCTTCCCCAGACCAGGTGTGGGGAGCACAGCCGCTCCTTAGGGCTGCAAAACTTCATGGGGGAGGAGGAACCATCCCCACTGGCAACGGGGACCCCAGTGATGGTGAGAGCATCACCCAAGGCTTGTTTTGGATCCCCACGCAGAGACTGGGCTACTCTACTGCTGGTCTCACCAAAAGGAAGAGCAGTGAGCTACAACCGAGCTATGGCTGCAAGTCCCAGCTCCAACCAACTTCTTCACGTGCAGCCCATCATCTGTCTTCTCCTAGGACCTGCAATGTGACCCTGAGGGGCACCAAGGCCCTTGGAAGGCAGCCAACAGCCAAGTCAACCCAGACATCCCCATCCCAACCAGTGCACAAGCTGCCTAGCTGAGGAAGAGCGCTAAAACTCAAGTTTTGGGCCATGGGAAAATGATTCTTCCAAGACAATGACCATCTAGAAAGGGTTGAATTGCTATTTTGAAGACAAAAACTCCCTCAAAATCCTTTTGGATGCATAAGGTTAAACGTGGAGGACACTCCCTCTGAGTCCAGCATGCCCCGATTTTAACTGGAGAACCACAGAGTTGGTTCAAGGGTAAGAGGCACTCAAACACCTTTGAGGATCTGGTCATCTTGGGCCAGCGGTTGGTGAGGCTGATCTGGAATCCAACACAAGTCATACAATCTCTTGCTTATTAGCAGGTCAACACTGTCTGGAGAGTTTGTTCTAGTAATTTTGGGGATCTACCACGGGGTGGTGGTCGTTTAGATGAAGGGCCAAATTATGTCCACCTCTAACTGACCTTTTGTGTTGGTTTTGGTGACCCATCTCGGGAAGCCAGCAACGTAACTTGCAGTTTTCCCCTGGAAACCTCTTGGCCCAGGTAGCGACCACTATAGGCCACATCACTTGTTGGTGCAGCTGTCACATCACGTACCGGAAGCCTTCGCCCATTGTGTAACTGGGTCTTCCTGACTTCCAAGGAAGGTCCTCGAGGGAAGGACAATGTGCAGACAAGGACTCTGTGTCACATCTGGGCTGCTACATCAGTAGGTTCCAGATTCCCTCACTCCACCAAGGAGGAGGAGGGGTCTCAGAACCTTCCTCCCCTGGGATGAAAGCTGGGCTTGTGCTCGGGGCTGGGAACAGGCGATGGGTTCCCACCTGAGAGGAGCTGGTATGCAAGCCCATAGTGACATGCCCAGCTTTTTCCAAGCAGGACCGAACCCTGGAGGGCAACCAGACTGGATCCTTCCTAAAATGTGGGTCTTCATGACATGTGGAAATGAAAGATGCGTGGCTTAGCAGCAACAGGATGGATAAAAACCATCTCCAACCCAGTCCGCGGCAGTCATCGTGCTGCTTGGTGGGAACCCCATGCCAAGAGCACAGCTGGCTCCAGACTCTGGGAGATCCATTGCTGAGCTAAACCACTGAGGAACATCTCATTTTCTGTGGCAAACAGGGATCACAGACACCATTTCGGAGATGGAGACGCCTTCTCAGCCCAAGCAGGACTCCCGCTGATACGGATCACCCACACACACGTGTCCTTAGCATGGCCGCTCTCTTCCAAGGCAAATTTTTCCACTGCACAGGAGGAAAAGAGCTCTCTTATGCTGCAGGGCAGTGCCAGGATGGCACAAGGGGGACAAGGGGTTGGGAACGATGTCGTTCATCCACCTGCGGTGGAGAACAAGCTCATCCCAGGGCTGCTGGAAGAGGCTGGAGCAAAACAGTGCCATGGGGGAGGGAAGCTGTTGGGACACCTGTACCATGAACCAGTGTCCAACGCACGCTGCAGCACTCGCCCTGCTGCTCAGGACACAGGAATACCCTTGAGGGGAGGGTCCCCTGCCTCACCAGCTGGCCTGGGACACCATGAGTGGGGTCATCCAGCCAAAAAGCATGCCCAAATGGAATGTCCCCTCCCAGGATGGTCACACTGGCTTCCCCCAGTGACCCACTGGGTGGCCCTTCCATCACTTTGTCTCTGTCCCCTTTTGAACTCCTATCTATGTTCTTGGCCATTGCAAGAAGCCATGGTGCCCATTCCAGCCCATGGGTCGAACCTCACCACCCCAACCTGGCTGGGACCTGCACCTTCCCAGGGCAGAGAAGGTAAGTTGTCTTCCTCTGGCCACCCCAAATCCACCCCTCTGGGCCTCCAGACCAAAAATCTGTCACACAAACATATTTCAGGGATGTCCAGTCTATCCTGAGGAGATGTATGGGTGTATGATCAGATCTGAACACGAGTCACACTGCCCTCTGGTTGTGCAAGCCATTGCCCCATTGACAAGGACTTGATGCATCCAGCTGGCAAAGCTCCTGGTGCAAGTTGTGGTGGCCACGATAGTGCACTGTGGAGGAAGACACGCTCCACATCAACGCTCCTGTGGCTATATCAGGGTGTAGAAACCTGAGTGTTCTTTCTGCAGAAGACACGGTGGTGTTCGTGCTTAGCATGGCCTCTGAACACCCAGATCCCGTGGACGCGGCGAGCGTGTTGCACAGTGATGACTGCAGCCAAACTAGGGCTGTAAATCCATGTGATGTTCCTACCCGAGACCCCCATCCACAACCAGATCCCCCCAGCCTAGAGGAGACAAGGGACAGTGCGTCTGACGTGGCTGGTACAAGGTGGTGGTGATGGGGACACGGAAGCCTGTGGTGCCACCACTGGTCCTCCCACGCTGTAGGAAGGGGTCAACGGGCCCCAGGGATGCATGCCCAGGCATGAGGATGGGGGAAGGTGCTGGGACCCCAAGAGAAGAGCTTTTGGGGACTGTAGAAGACAATGTTGAGGGGGTGGACCAATGGTGGGCAAAGGGAGGGATGAAGGGCATCAGGGGAGGAACAAGCACGTGAAAAGAGAGGGATAAGGGGACAAATGAGCTGGTACTGTCTAAACAGCCGGACGGTCACTGCACTCGTCCCCAGTCAGGGCAGTTTGTCTCATTAATTAGACTCCATTTCCTCACTAAGCTCCACTTCTAACTGGTTTCCTGGTTGAGGGGGCTCCCTCCTGCGTGTGCATGGGTGTTTGGAGGTTTGGGTGCCAGCAACACAGGTCACAGTCAGGTGTTGGAGAAGCCGTCAGTCTGGGACAGATATGGGAGAGACTGCAGGGCTGCAAGCTGGGACTGGAGGGACTGGGAGGTCCAAGCCAGTTACTGGAGACACCATGGGACCTGGAGGTTGGCTGCTGGGAAGGCCATGCAAGGTGGAGATGGCTCAAGCTTCACTCGCTCAAACTCAACGCCCAAAGCTTGAAGAGGAGCGTGTCCAGGGCAGAACTCTGCTATTTGAACATGTGGCCAAGTTCTTCTCCTTCCAAGGCCACCGCCTTCCCATTTGGGGACACCAACCCGCGTCCCAGAGGGGCACGGTGAGATATGGGGTGATGTTTGCTCCGCAGTCCCTCTCCCTGTGTCTAACGGGTCCACCAGGATTTTTTTTCATTGTGCAGCTGGGAGGCAAAAAGGGACGTTCGGGGCCAAGCGATCCTTCTTACTTCATTTCCAACTGTTTTCAAAGCCCCTGATCAGACGACCCAGATGGTGCTAAATGGCCATGAACAACCTTGAAACAGTGGGTTATTGTTGTGCTCATTGAGTTAGATAATTGTGATGGGCCCGAACGAATTAATTTCTACCCCAAAAAAATTAAAAAAAAGCACTGAATCATGGTTTTTTGGCAACGCTGGTGAGAAGGACTCGTAAGCAGTTTCCTTCAGATTTATCCAGCCCATACAAACTGGGATCTCCGCCGGGGGCTGCGTGCTCCCGTGGGCAAAAAATAGGAGAGTGAGAAACACCACCGTGGTGGGCCAGAACGGGTGAGCGGGGGCGGTGTGGGCGGCTCTCCCACATCCCACGGGGCAGGAGGACCACGGGATGCTCCACCGGCTGCTTTGAACCATCGATCCGTCCTACCAACCCTTTGGAAACCCCATGTTTGGGGGTGGCCTCGCAACACACACGGGGCGAAGGGGTCAATCATCGCGCCGGAGGACAGGGCCCCCGGGGCGGCGGTTGTGCCACGCCGTTCACGTTTCCTCCACCTCCCGTCCCTTCTTGGGCTCCGGCCCTACCAGCTGCAGCCTCCGAGGATTTCCCTGTTTTTCTCATCACCTCTTTCTCAGCACCCGTCTTCCAGGCTTTTTCCAGTATCCGGATAGTCCTGACTTGCTGGCAAAGCTTTTCTCTGCGGGGAATTTTTTTTTGTTTCCCATTTTTGGGAGCGTCAAGCTTTGACAAAGCTGGAGGCAGGGAAATGCGATCTCGTTTCCCCAGATCAGGTACATCCTGAGCCGCTCCAGCCTCCAAAAAGGTACAGAAACAGGAGAAAAGAGCGATTACAGACACATTTCTGTGTGAGAAGAGACAGGAAATATTAGGACTGTTTAGTCTGGAGAGGAGACAGGTCCACGGTGGCACGAGAACAGCCTGTGAGCCGTGCAGCACAGACGACGCTCTGGTTTCTCCATTTCTCGTCGCGGGAAAAGAAAGGGATGTGCAGAGGAGAGCGGATGAGGGGGGAACGCTCGCCCGGCACGGCACGTGGGTCTCTGTGGAGAGCTGAGGAGAAATCCCATCTCTCTGGGGAGAAATCCCCAAATTTGGCTGGGGAAAGGTGATATGAGAACATCCATCCCAAGTCATTGGGAGATGCTTCCTCTAGGAGCCAAAAGTTCAAACCTGTGGGCTTCATCAGGACTTTCAGGGCAGCACCAAACCCAACAAAACCTTATTTTACATTATTTAATTTTCCCGTGTTGGAGCCGTAGGGATGCAGCGACACCCCAAATTGAGCGGAGGGCGTCACCAGCTCCACCTCTCCCGTCTCGCCCGGCAGAGAACGCGTCTCCGGCGAACGTAGCTGAGAAGCGTTGGCTTCCTCTTCGCTCCGGAGCTGCCTGCGGGGAAGGGGTGCTCCGCGCAGATTGAGGTGAAAGTAGATATTTAGCATGACTGAAAATCCCATGCAATGGAAAACAGCAGGAGCCAAGGAAGTGAGTGTAGCTGGCGAGTATAGAGACGTATGGTTCAGAGAAGTGTTTTGACTAACCTGATAACAGAGCATGAAATAGCACGGCTCTGACGTAAAAAAACCCTAAGGCCCCGGAGGTAGAGCCAAGATTTCTGATGGTGACTTGCCATCCATCCCGGAGCACACTGGCACGGGGTAATTCAGGTTGGACGGGACCCCAGGAGGTCCCTGGTCCAACCTCCAGCTTCAAGCAGGGATAGCTTTGAAGTTACATCAGGTTGCTCAGGGCTGCGTCCAGGCAAGGGTTGACTTTCTTCGAGGATGGAGATGCCTCCTCCCTCTTTCCTTGGTCCCTCTTCCAGTGCTTGATCCAGCCTAAAAGGGAAAACTTTTTTGGTGTGTCTTCCAGCTGGGCTGGGTCCAGCCTGTCACTGCCTGCTTGGTACTGGGGACCCAAACTGGACCCAGTGCCCAAACGCGCTCTGCAGAGACTAAAGGTGTCTCAGCATGGGTTGCACCATCCATGGGATACGCAATGAAGTTATTGCACACAAAACAGACCACAGCAAGAGAAGAGAGGGGTTGCAGGAGGACTTCCAGGAGATATGGGTCCCATAGAAGAAGCAGCAGGAGATCTGAGTCCTGTGGAAGTGGCAGGAGATGTGGGTCCTGCAAAAGCAACAGCAGAATGCTGCCCATGTGCAAAGTGCTGGCAGAGGCCAGGCAGGGTGGCAAAACCCATCGATGCCACCTCAGCCCTCGTGCAAGAGCCGTTCTTGCAGGCCCAGGAGCGCTGATGTCCTCCTCTCCTCCTGGCTCAGGCCAGGGCTGGTGTCTGGGTCCGTGCCAGGTTCCCTTGGACGGGACGTCTGGTGCCCCAAAGCCCTCAGTGCCATACAAACTGCGTTTGGGTGTTTGCTCTGAGTCACTTTGCTCTCCAGACATCAGGCAACCTCCGTGTGACCACGTCAAGAACCATGCCGCTCCTCCAGCTCAGTGGTGCCATCAACGGATGCTGGCTTTCTGCTCATGGGTTTTATCCACATCAGTGAAGGTCCAAGCTGGCCAAAACTCCTTCTCATGCTCTCTGGCTAATTCAAGAGAAACATGGGGAAGGCAGTCCAGAGCAGGGGGACATCGGTGGGGTTGGACAAGGAGGTCTCAGAGAGCTTCAGCTTTCCCAAACCGTGCATCATCTTTGCAACCTCAAGCTGAGGTTTCTCCTTGCTCGTAGATGTGCAAACACAGTCAGGATTGCAAGGTTTTGTTCCCAGCCCTTGAACAGATCAGAAACGAGTCCTGACCAGCACAACCAGACAACGACGGGGCTGCAAACCCTATTGAGGAGCTGTAAGGAAGGTGGCCCAGCCGTAGAGAAAGACTAGGAAGGTGCTGAGCTCCCATGGGGTTAGGGGAGCAAACGCAATCGTCAGCAAGGGGTCACGGGCTGAGAAGGACCGCATCCCTGCTGGCCCCTGAGCCGTGGTGGGATGGTCACGGCTGCAGCAGGCACATGGGTAACGTCTCCTGTAGACTCTTGGAGTAGTGTCCCCCCCCAAACCTCACGCAGAAAGCCCAGCCCTGCCCTGCAAACTCATTGTTGCAAGAGATGAAAGGTCCCAGGGCGCTGCGCCGGCTCTGCCCCCAAATCAACCCCGACTTCACAGCTCGGGGTGGGAATGGGGCAATCCCTGCAGAGGCAAACGGACGCAGGGAGGAGGAGCGGGGCGAGGGAGGCGATGCCGCCGACAGCGAAACGTTGGCTTCTGATCTGCGGCTGCTGATCCAATTAAAAGGGTTAATCCCCAGAGACGCCCCCGCGGGGAACGCAGCCTCTAAGAGGTCCCCCACGGGGAGGTTCGGTCATTAGGGCAGGCTCCTGGGACAGCCGGGTCCGGCGTATCGCTGACACGGCCGCAGGAGACTACCCGCCGCTCGCAGCCCCGTCCAGCCCCACAGCAAGCCCCTCTGCCCCTCCTCGGCCGCACGTCACCAGGCAGTGCTACGTGCCAAGGTTGGTCACCAGCCCAGGTGGCCCCTGTGCACGTCCCCAGCGCTCCTCTGGGATGTTTTCTTACAGTCCTGGGAGAAACGAAGGTCTCTGACGCTGGCTAGCATCCAGAGTAAACCAAGGTGAAACTGATGTCTTCTCCCTCCCATGCCACTGCAGGGAAGGAAAAGCCAGAGGGCCCAAAAGGTTATGGCTGGAGAAGGATGGATGGGGAAGGATGAATGGATGGAGGGATGGAGAAGGATGGATGAAGAAGAATGGATGGGGATGGATGGATGGAGAAGGATGGATGAGGAAGGATGGATGGGAAAGATGGATGGATGGGTGGATACAGAAGGATGGATGGAGAAGGACGGACTGGGGAGGATGGATGGGAAAGGATGGATGGATGGATGGAGAAAAATGGATGGGGAAGGATGGATGGGTGGATGGATGGATGGAGAAGAACGGATGGGCTAGGATGGATGGATGGGAAAGGATGGATGGATAAATGAATGAATGACCAAATAGATGGATGGAAACAGATGGATGGGGAAGGGTGAGGAACCCACTTAAGAAACCCATGGTTGCGGCTCTGCCATCTGAAGGGAGAGCTGAGCCCATCTCTCATATCCCTGTTGGCTCAGGGGTCACTTCGGATGGGTAAGAGCCCCTCCTGCCTCACGGCAGAGAGCAGAGGGGAGGCTTCTGGGTCTCCTCGGGTGGAGACAACCTGTCCCGTGCCACCTGCAGCTATGTCCCTCAGAGAGTGGACACTGGTGCTGCTTCAGGCCTGGTGCAAGGCGAGGTGCCTCCAGGCTTATTCCTCCAACCCAACCAGCAAAAATCAATGTTGTCCCGGTTTTCTCAGCCAGGAGCCGGCAGCTGGGATATGGCGCTTGGCTCCTGCCTCACCGGAGCTCTCCCCTTCGGTCTGCGCTGCTGCAGCGAGTGAGGGGGGAACAGCAGCCAAGGCGAAAATGTTTTACTGTTCAATATAAAATTTATGGGGTGCCTTTTATGACAGCGTCCCAAGGCAGGGCTGCAGTAAAGGGGTAACGAAAAGGCAGCAGAAAGCCTGACTCACAGCAACAGAGAGTGGCGTAACGCCCGGCAGCGGGGGAGAAGCTGACACCGGAGAAGATGAGATGTCGTTTGGAGGCAGCCCAGGGCCAGGGGTTGCGCTGGGTCTGGGAGGTAAAGAAAGTTATGGGAGGATGGGACAGTGATGTCATGCAAATGGCGTCTTTGGAGGCTTCCATATCTTCCTTTCGTGGTGGGTACACTCAGCACCAAACCCTGGTTGTTAGGACCAACTTCAGCGCAAGGACAGCAGCAGAGCACACGCAGTACACGTCAGAGCATCTGCACCGGATCCTGGGAAGGGACCAGGCAGCATCACCATCTCTTAGCGGGAAGCTCCTTGGGATGAGACTGCTTCTCCATCTCCATCCTGCATCTCCATGAACCCTCTCTCCAAAGAAACTCCCTCTTGCACGTCACTGTTCATCTCCAAACCTCCCTGCCCAAGGCAAAGCTCGGCTGGGGTCCAGCACAGGGGTGACACAGATCTGCGGTTACGTCAAACACGCTTTTTAGAAGAAATACAACGCACCATGCTCTGGGCAGAAATGACTCAGTGAGGGACAGCAAGGACCTCGCCCCAGGCAGGTTTCTCCATCGCTGCTCACTGAAGGGTTTCTCCTGGCCGTGGAGAAGCCAGCACCATCCACCACACTCCTGGAGATGGTAGAGGAGCTCTGTGTGCACAGCACCCAAGAGGTCTCCTGCCTGTGTCTGGGCTCCATATAACCTATACTGGGCTCTGTGGTCTGAACTGGGCTCGGGAACCTATAGACACCTACAGGAAACCTCACCCAGGCTGGGAGGTGAAGGGTTTGTGCTAGTTTTCTCCAGGCCACCCCTAGGAACCCAACCGGGCAGCTTCATTTTGAACACTCCCTGTAAACGAGGTAAATTGGGCCTCAGCTCCCCTTCAATTAGAGCACGCAAGAGCGAGTTAATTAGGCTGACGAGGCTCCGCCTGGGGACTGGCAGCGTCCTCCCTGCCAGCGTGCAGCTATGGTCGCACACACGGCTGTGGGGCGAGAGGGCAGCTTCACCCCTCTCCCTCTTCCCCGTGCTACCAGCGACACCCCCAATGCCCAAAGCATCATCGGGATTTTTTTCCTGGATAAACTTAACCAGATCGCCTGGATCATCACAGGGTTCTGGTGAGCAGTGGTGGGTTGGTGGCCACCAGCTTCTCCGATTTTCCTCTGGTTCCTCCTCCAGAGCTGCGGACGCTCTGCTCTCTGGCTTCTCTGTCCTTTGGCCGTGCACAGACCTGGTTTCCATCCACATCCACGACACTCCGGGTCCTGGTTTCCATCCACATCCAAACACTCCGGGTTTTTGGAGCATACTGAAGAGAGGAGGGGAAGGCACAGCCATCCTGGACATGGGAGCTGCTTGTCTTGATTCTTTTATAACCCCACGCGAGCGGTTGCCTGTCCAAGAGAGCACCTGCACTCACTTAGCAGCTCGCTTGGGCGCCCATCCAGCACCTCAGGACCTCCTGTTTCCCGGCCCAGGTTTGCTCCCCACCTTCTCCTGACTCCCATGGCCACTCGCAGCCCCGAGCTCCGTTTTCAGCCCCAAACCGGCTGTGGACCACAAGCAAGTGGGGTGGGATGACCTCCTGCTGAGGAGCAAAGCATTGGTGGGATGCTCTCTGCATGCCCCAATCCAGCATCCCAACCCTCAGGATGCTGCGAGGGAATCAGACCCCACCAGGATGGAGGTCCCACCTCACCAGGATGGGGGTCCTACCTCACTGGGACCCCCCCAAATCGTAACACGGACCCTTCAGAGAAAGGAGAGCCGGCACGGGAGGCTGAATCAAGAAGACGCTTTAATCAGATTTATCAGACAGATCTGGATCTCCAAATAAATAGATTTATCAAAACAGAACAAAACAAGAAACCAGGGATAAATACACGTACCAAAACAACCCAAAAATCCCCCAAAGCTATTTCCAGACAGGAGGAGGGCGACGCTACCGCGCGCCCTCCTCCCTGCGCTGCAGAAATGGTCCTGTTGGCCCTTTGGGAGACGCCCCCTCCTGTGAATACAGCCCAGTAGATATTATGTAGGATATATATAAATATATAGCATAATAACACGCTCGGTAGCGACCTTCGCGCAGCGTTCGGGCTCTCAGACCCTGTCAGCAGGTGGGTCCTGCCAAAAACTGCAACTTCAAGTGACCCGCAAAGAAGGGAGGAGAATCCTCCCAGCTGAAATGGAGGAGAGAAGACCCAAGATTTTCAAGAAACCCCCTTTGGGGGGTGTTCAGCCAAAAAAAAAAAACCCTTTGCAGGTCAAAGAGGCTCCAGGAAAAGACCTGAGGCTGATTTTTCTCTCCTTGCAGGTCACCCTTCCGCCGGCGGCGGCGAAAAGCTTTGCTTTGCTGCCGGCTCCTGATGCTCTTCAGAAACGCCGGGGTGTCAGGGACGTCCCCTCAATCACAGCAGGTCTCACATCGCCGCCGTCTCTCCCTCCTCCCTCCACACACCCGACATCTTCGGTAGCGGGTGACGACAGCCGACCCCCTTCTGCTCTCCGGCTGGAGAGAGGCACCTCCGTGGCTGTGGCTTCGATGCGGTTCCGTTTGGTTCATTTGCTGGAATTTCTGTAATTTACACTAGTGTATCCTTTATTGCTGTGCCAGTCTATTTAATAATGCGATTTTTTTTTCGTATATATGTGTATGTGTGTGTGTGTAGATAAATCAATAGCTAGCTTGAAGGTTTTTTTTGGTTTTTTTTTTGCTTTACAAGTTCTTTGTCTCTTTCTCTGGGCTCTCTGTCATCCTCAGCTCCGATGTCTGGGCTCGGAAGATGTTCCAGTGACCTGGATGAGCAGAGACAGAATCATTGGAGCAGCAAAACAGAATTTATCCCACCCGTAACACCCTCCGCAGTGGAGGACCCACGAGGACCATGCTGGTGGGGAGAGAGGTCTACCCGCAACGCCGGCCGCGGCATTGATTGAGCTGTTAATTGCGTTGCAGGAGGTATCTATGGCCCCTTTTGACCCCAAATCCCATTCTATTTGCAAGGTGGCAAAGTCTAGGACCAAATAAAACGGTCCTCTGACTTGCCATTCGAAAGCCAAAATTCACAGAAGCATTAAGGTTGGGAAAGACCTCCAAGATCATCAAGTCCAAAGAAGAAAACCCTGAGGATAACGTAAATTCATGTTTCTCGGGCTGTGGGCAGGGATGCCTCTCTCCTCCCTTCCATCATCCCCATTTTTTGGGGGCGGCTTGCCCAAAACCCCCACATTTACACTCGTTTTTCTGCTGCTGCCCCAGCCTCGGCTCTTCGTGCCATCACCTACGGTCAGGGAAGGTCCTGCTGCGGAAGGAGAAGAAACCCCCCCGGGTCCCCCCACCACCTCACTGGTGAGCTGCAGGCTCCCCGTGAAGCAAACGTGCCAGGGGGAGCTGGGCAACACCCCAAAAATGAGCACAAAGTGTCCCGATCCCTCTTCTTTCCTCCCCAGACCGCCAGCACCCCCGTACGTGCGGCAGGTGGCTGGAGGTGTTTTTCCCCTCTCGGCGGTCGCTTCCCCCGTAATCCCAGCGAGGATTATGCAGCCCTAATGTCGTCATCCCCAGGGGGGGAGCATATTTTCTAGCTGAATTAATCTCCTGTTGTGAAGAAATCACCGGCCAATGCTTTCCTAGAACTTGCAGCAAGGGCAGAGGGGTGGTTTCACAACAGGGTTATTTGTCAGGGGAAACTGAGGCAAGAAGCAGGGGCACGTGCCAGAGAGCCCATCCGGGCACGGAGCCCAACCTGGGACTTGAAAATTCCCTGGGATTTGGTCAAGAGATGTTGTCTTGAGTGGAAAATAAATGAAAATAAACCTCCGTCCTCCCCGGGGCACTGGGTGTGCTGGTACGCACGGGGCGGCAGAGCCGTTCCCGGCTGACCCGATGACCCGCGGGTGCTGGACAATACGGAAATGGCTCCGATCCGAACCCAACTCGTTAAACTCCAACCCAGCCCGGGCGAAGAGGCAGCCAGTGGGAAATAGCACGGTGCTTTCGCTCCGCGCAGGCACTCTCGGCATGTGCGCTGGCATTCCTGCTTTTTGTAACATTTACGCACATCCAAGAACATTAAGAATGATTTTTTAAAAAATATTTCAAGAGTTTATTTTTTTCCAAATCCCTTGCATCATATTTTTTTCTTTTTCCCCCTAACGCCAGATGGATCAGATATAAAAATCAAACTGTTTTACAGGCTTTGGAGAGACAAAGTCCTTGGATTTCACAAGCGTGCATCCACTTTTAGAAAGCTGGCTGCCCTTTCCGACACCGTTCAGTGAAAACGCGGCTGCTAACCAGGAGCGTTGCGTGTGAAGGCAGGTCAGCCCCCACCCCGCTCTGTTTGCACAAGCCTTCTCCCTACGGCTCGCTCCCCAGGATTTACGCAGCAAAACCACGGGGTGGTTTGGGGCAGAGCCCGCCGGAGGAGCAGGGAGATGGGATTTTTCTCTCCCTACCTTCGTTCGTCCTGGTGATCAGCCTGAAGTTCTGTGCTTCTTGCTTGAACTCTTGCTTGCTGATCTTCTTGGTCTGTATCAGATGAAATATCCCTGCCAAGGGAAACAGAGGGCGTCAAGCTCTGCTGCGCTCAATTTAAGGCTCGGATAGGTTTGGATGCACACCCCTACGTCCCCTCCTGGGATGCAAAAGGGGACACAGGTTGCACTGGATGCCCCAAGGTCCTGGTTCGGTGCAGGACCTCCTGCCAAAGCCTGGTGAGAGTTTGGGAGTGAATCCAGGGTTCGCCAAAGACTAGGACAAACCTCTCTTGAAAACAATAACTGCTTGTTAAATCAGCATCCAACGGGGACAAGACCATGAAGCAGGTGGAAGCGATGAGATGTTGTTGCTCTGAAGAGCATCTCACACTGGAGGAGGTCTGATCTCCCCCAGAAACATAAGAGAAACAAATGAGAGACCAACAGGATCTTGGAATCCTCATTCTCTCTGCTCACTCTTGACCAACAATCTTCACCAACCATAGAGGTTCCTCCATCCTCAGATGCTTTCCTTTCCTGGAAGCAGCCAGGGACCAAAGTTTTCCATTTCTCTGCCTCCAGGACAGAAGAAAAAACCCACAAATGACCTCAGCAGAGATTGATATTTCCGTCCGTGCCAGCATCGTCCCGTTAGCGGAGGTGCCTGACTCAGATGTTTGACCCAAGAAAACCAGAACCCGTGCTCCGCAACGGAAGCGACCTTTCTGCGGGATTAGGGGTTATGATATTCACGTTTGCCCACGGAGCGTGACAAACCGGGCAGGTATGCCTGGCACATCCTTCTCCACGTGTCCATCCTCTCGCTGCTGGCCGATGGGAGAGCCGACACGGTCCCCCTTATTTGGTTAAGAGATTTTCCCCGATTCCCAGCAGCAATTAGGCATAAAAAAGAGTACGTGACGAATGGGAACCGGCCAGCCATCCATATAAACGAGATGTTACGGACTGTGGAAAATTAATACAGGAAGTCAAAGACATCCGGAGAAATATGTGGCTATTTGGACTATTAATAAGTCCGTTAAGTGGGTTAGGAAAAGAAGCCCTACCAGTAACAAAAGAAGACAGGGGATGGAGATAATAAAACTGTTAATGACGCAAGAAAGGCACAAGTGTTCAATAAATCCTGCTGGTCTATACTTAGAAAGGAGCAGGAGGGTGCGCTTACAGTCCCCGCGGCTGACGAAGCACTTTCCAGTACATCAGTAACCAAGAGGAGATTTTAAACAAGAGCCGCAAGAGATAAACATCTTTTAATCAACCGACCTAGATAACGTTCACCCAAGAGCCTGCGGAGAGCTGGCTGAGACCTTTGCCCCCCTGCACGGTTGTTTCTGACAGATGCCAGGAGCTGGGGAGCAGCGGAGGAATGCGGACGATGCGCCGGCACACGCACGGAGAGCGCGGGGCGGTGTAGATAAGAATAGCCCGCTGCGTCGGCCGTTCGCCGAAGGGGCGATACGGGATGGAGCTGGGAAAGGGTGATGGCATTTCCCAGCGAGCAGATCCTGTCCGACAGACGGGATCGTTCTTTGCAAAGTTCAGGGTGGGATGGAGGGAGGTGGTGGGGCTGTTGGGCACTTACCGCCCTTCTCGGTGCTTTAGTGGGGGCTTGTAAGAGGGGGACAGACTTTTCAGCAGGGCCTGTAGTGATAGGACAAGGGGTGATGGTTTTAAACTAAAAGAGGGGAGACTCAGACTAGAGATTAGGAAGAATTTTTTTTCAGCTGAGGGTGGTGGAGCACTGTCCCAGGTTGCCCAGAGAGGTGGTGGGTGCCCCATCCCTGGAAACATTCCAGGCCAGGTTGGCCGGGGCTCTGAGCAACCTGATGTGGTTGGAGATGTCCCTGCTCCTTGCAGGGGGGTTGGACTGGGTGGGCTTTGAAGGTCCCTTCCCACCCAAACCCTTCTGTGATTCTATGCTTTAGGCAGAGTCCAGTAGAGCACAAGGAACAAATTAAGGACTAGCCCCATCTCCAAGGGAGTAATTCATCTTTCTGAATTTTTGAGAGATAAGCTCTTCCAGAGAACCATTCTGTCCAACCTGAAATGGACGGACGGGACATATCTTCACTACTTCTCTCTGCTGGCTATGTGGGGAACCAACATGACCCATTAAACATGGTACTTCACGCTGGGGTGGGGAGTGAAATGAGTCTAATTCAAGAAACTAGTCTCAGGACTTGCTAAATCATCTGCAAAACAAAGCCTGGGTGGATAGAGATGGGAGCGTGGGTGTAGGAGGCCCATCCCAGCAGGACACAACCCTTGACCAGAGCCCTGCG
>JAAGAY010122719.1:11890-28756 GCA_011801015.1 Ardeotis arabs
TCGACAGCCCCATCTCAGCTCCCCCCGTGCTGGCTCCTGGCTCGGCCGCACCCCCCTCCTACGCACCCTCACCACCCCCCGCACCCCCCGGCCCTTACTCCACTTCCCCGCCGCAGGCCGGCCCCATGGGACCCCCAGTGGCACCCCCACCGCCGCCGCCGGGGCCTCCTGCCATCGCCGCCTCGCCGGCACACTTGGCATCACCGCCGGCCCCCGTCGTGGAGCCCCGGAAGCCACAGATCCCACTGATGCCCATGAGCGATGCCCGGAGCGACCTGCTGGCAGCCATCCGCAGGGGTGAGCGGCAGGGGTGATGGCAATAGAAAGGGGAGGGAACAGGTCCTCAACACTGCCACCACCATGGCAAAATACCTCTTGGTGTAGAGTTGGGTGGCATTGGCTTCGTTGAGCGCAAGACGAGCCCTGGTGATGTGTGAAGGTGGTAGCACCCAGGTGGGACCTGGGGAGGGAAAGAAATGCAATGTAGGGGGTTGGAGGGAGGTGGAAGAAACCTGTGGCTGGAGGTGGGACAGAGCTCCGCAGGGATGACCGGCAGCTCTCGTGCACATGGCGTCCTTCCAGGTTGTAGCGGATGATGTGCTCCAAGGCTTCTCCCATTTTCTCTTCCTGCAAATCGTCAGGTCGAAGGGTAGATTTAATGTTCAAGAAGGTTCATCGTCTTCAGGTTGAGTGGAAGCAGAGGAGGAGCTTTATTCTATGATATAGCTTTATAATCACATGCAGCACATTATTATCTCATATAGCTTTATAATTGCGTGCATCTTCCTGCGTGGGGGCTGCAGCCATCTCGTTTCAGTCAATACTATTAACTGGGGGTTAATTAGCTGCACATTGGGTGCTGGGCACATTGCCCCTAAAGCCTTTCCCCTTCCCTACTGCAGGAATCCAACTCCGGAAAGTCCAGGAGCAATGGGAACAAGAGGCCAAAAAAGAGCCCGTGGGCAATGACGTGGCGACCATCCTGTCCCGCCGGATCGCGGTGGAGTACAGCGAATCCGACGACGACTCCGAGCTGGACGATAACGAGTGGTCGGACTGAGGGGCCCCGGGGCTGGGCTGGCGCGGAGCTGCCCGGCTCCGTACCAGGTGTGTATAGGCTCCTTCCCCCAATGTCGATGCCAACAAGTGCGGGCGGCCCTGCTCGTTCAGGAGCTTTGCTTTTACACCACGTTGTAAATCCTTCAGGCAGCAGCAGCACTGGTAGGACACACCTTGGAGGCAGTGAGACCAGAAATTAGCACCACCTTCACATTTAACAACTTCAAAAAAATGCTCTGAAGGCAGGTTGATAGGATTACTCCAGATTTACACCTGGAGCAAGACCAGAGACTGGTGCTGAGAGTGCTTTGCTAGAGAAGGGAAACCCAGAGGCAGCAGAGCTTTTTCAGCTAGATGTTAAACATGTTCATGAGAAGCTCCTGGAGAAGAAGCCAGATTGCCCAGCTGGTGTCACCACAGGCATACGGGGATGGCCGTGCACCGGGTTCGGGGATGCTCCGCTGCCCACATTGGTAGGATCGGGCTGCGTGTGGGCTCCATCCCCATAGAGCGATGCACGGTGTTTTGCGGTGGTTGTGTAGGGATGGTCACTGTTGTGCTGTTGCTCCTTGGGAGAAAGCCAAGGTGTTGGTGATGTGAGCCTGTTTCCACCGTTAGGACCAGTTTTCTGGGAGAAAAGCGTGAAGGCAAGGCTTGTGCAGCTGCCAAGGAGACACGGCGCTTGGCCGGGCTTTGAACGGTGCAATGGGTGCTGTCCTTGGGGGAAAGGAGCTGCCGGCAAGGGAGCAGAGCGTCCAGGGAGCTTCCCCAAGCCCAACTCTCCTTGGCCACCATTCTATACCAACAGCTACACCATTTCAGTGTTATTTTGGAAAAAAAAAATAATAATTAGACAAAATGCTGCTTTTAGGTAAACTCTTGACCTGCACTTTGCAGCCCCGTACCACTGAGATCGACTTGGACCCAGGCACTGATTCCCCCGGTCCAATCCTGCCCCATCCCTCGCCCCATGAGCTGGCATTGATGGGGGAGCCCGGAGAGCTGGGCCCCCACCACGGCACTGAAAATACCAGTTTGCTCGTCAAACTGGAACGTGGTTCTTTGAAGGCTTTTCACGCAGCTACAAAGGGAGGAGACGTGGGAAGGCAGAGCGAAGGGGCGGGGAACACTGAAAATATCACAGTTGGGAGGAAGAGCATGCGGAGAGCTGGGAGAGGTTCTCCACCAGCAGAAAATGGGCCAGGACCAGGCATGGACTTGCCCAACATTGTCCTAAGGTCCTCTCTTGTGTTCCCATGTACCATGAGTCCTTGAACGTGAGAAAACTGAGTCCCCACGTTGCATCTTTTCTGGGGAGAAGCTGGGCTCTGAGCCCACCTGCCCAGCTCCCCCAGTAGCCGCCTACATGATGGCTACAAAAGCAGTATTTTGACAATCTAGGAGCAACCAGACCTGTAAAGGAGATGGGAGGACATGGCTGGGACCCAAAATGCTCAAAGGCTGATGCTTGAATTCACCCTGAGAAATGCTGACCTTTAACCACGCCCCGAGTATTTGCTCATTTTTCCCCTGGTGAGAAATCTGTTGTGGTGGGATGCGATGAACCCCCTGTTCAGCTACTGAGAAATACCCCCAGGAGCCCTCCCTTCTCTTGAGTGGCACAAAACGGTCCCTTGTCCCTTGGATATGACACCTCCCACACCTCCGCATCCGGGCTGCACGCTCTTGTGTTGGGCAGGGGGCTCAAATGGAGGAGCAGTGAGGATGCGGGAGAAGACAAGAGTGGTTGGGGAAGGGTCTGGTGGGAGGGTGCCTTACCACGGGAGACATGGTGTCCTGCAGCTGAACAGGAAATTCCTGATGCTCCGTGTTTACCAGGAGCTTTCGCTTCTGACGTTGACCCTCTGAGATGCAGGGAATCGTCTGCAAAAGCTTTGGGCTTTTTGGCCAAAGCCTGGCATCTCCACCCAAGCAGAGAGCCTCTGCGATGTCTGTGGTGGGCTTTCCTGGACCCGGGGCTGGGGTTTGACCTGGAGGAAGTTCAGCAGGAAGTCTTGTAAAACTTCAGAGGACCATTTAAGAGTCATCTGGTAGTATTTATTGTGGAATGTCATTAATATAGATGCCATCATGATGCTGTTTGTATGCGAAGAGACATTGGGTTTATGTGGATCATTTAGGAAAAGCAACAACCCTTTGAGGGAAAGAGCATAGCAGAGGGCTGTCGGAGCTGCTGTTACCTGTTACGGTGGTCGAGGGGCTGCAGAGTCGGCTGCAGGAACCTGGGAGTCCCACCGAAGGAGGACGCACGTGAAGGCAGGGACATGCAAGGCTGCCATGTCCCTTGGGTCCATGACTGCCCCAGTTCTGGGAAGCTGAGCTGATCCTGGTGGGAACAGGAGAGGAGCTGAGTGCCCCCAAAAGACTGGGTCCCTTCTTTTCATGCACTAGTTGCTTTATGCGCGTCACATGAACGGGCGATGATTCTGGTAGGACTCCGTTGGCATGCGACGGGTCAGGATTGTCCCTGTAGCCTCCCACTTCTCTGTCACCTCACACTAACCTTGCTACGGTTGGGATTGGCAGCAATCAGCCAACCCGTGCTGCTACCAGGGTCAAGGCCATTGCATGGCAAAGCGCTCGACAATCACATAATCCAGGCCTTGCTTGCCCCGTGCACAGGTCACATCTGCAGAGCGGATGCATGGCTGGGAGCGTGAGGGGCGCAGGGAGCAAGGCTCACCCTTGTTTCCTCGTGCTTTTACATTCCTCCACCATCCTCTCCTCTTCAGGCATCCCAGCGTGTCCTCGCTGTTTGTGTTCTGCTTAAGGAAATTCCCAGCCCCTGATGTCACAAGCCCATTTCACGTGCTCAACCCCGAGGCAAGTCAGCAGGACCGTAACCTCCTGGCATTGCCCGTTGCTTGAAGACATCATGACCCAGCTCTTCCAGGGGTCTGAACTGGCTCAGCTCCACTGAAGCTGTCCTGGTACCAGGGATGGGCCCGATCCGCACGTAGTGTCTCCCCAGTGAGATGTCTACATCAGAGCTCACTGCTCAGGTTTCTTGTGTGTCTGGAGGAGAAGTAACCTGTATAGTCAGTGTGGGCTGTAGACACCCATTTTTGGTCTGAATCATGGTGCACTTTGCTCTTCACAACTCTCTCCTGGCCGCACCACAAAGCGGGCAAGCACATGGTGGCACCGAGAGCCGCAATCCCATGGCACAGCCGTTCCTGCAAGGCCAGCTCTCCTGGCGGGTCAACATCCCCAGTGGCTTTGCGTGAGGGACTCAGCCACGTTTCAGGATGACCATCCAACACAAGTGGCACCAGCTGCTTGGTTGGGCTGGGTTAGCTCTGCTGGCATTGGTTGTGCCGTACTAATTAACACCGGCTGGCTGACCCATATGCTGCGCACTCAATATTTTGTTCATGTGCGCCTATTTCCGTAGACTCTTCCAAAAGTAGGCCAGGCTGCATTACACAACCCAAAATGCTCCAATCCTCATGTGGGCTGATATAAAAGTGAATATTTAAATATTTTATCTAGCTTGGCAGACATTAAAAATACAATTCGGGTCACAGGATGATTGGATTTCTCCTCTCTCAAGTGTACCAGAAGTGGGCTGAGGAGGTTCTCCTGCACATTAAGGCGTCATATTCCATGTTAAAATATAGCAGTGGCATTTCCTTGCCAACAGTTAATCAGAGTGCCAAAAATTTAATGAGCCCAGCTGATCCCCTCAGCAGTTGTCTTTCCATTTTTTCTGCTTTCTCCTACTTGCCAGGTTACGGGCATAGACTAAAAAAATAAAAAATAAGGCTGCCAACAGGGGGAAGCATATTCTGTGTGCAAACAAAGAGTTGGGCTGGAGGCATGGGAAGAATAAATAAGCCAGTTTGGTTCTGCCTTGAGATATTAATGGGAGGCTATAGTCCTCAAGGTCCATCAGGAACCTCTTGGACATTTCCAGTTTATCTGAAAAGGGATATTATGGGGACCACCGCACCCATGGCCTGTGAGGGCCACATCAGGGGTGAGGTTTGGTCTTGCTCAAGTTTCACAAGGGTTGGTGGAAGTCTAGTAGCGTCCACGTTCTGGTGTTGCGCCCTCAGCGTCTCCTTGGTTTTGAGTGAGCATTGGAGCTGGTTGTTGATGCTGGTGGCTCTTGGAGGATCAGTGTCCTGGAGGAAGAAGGGATTGGGTAGTTTCTAACTTTCCACCCTGGACAGAGACCTAGGGAGGAGTGAGCATCACACCTTACAAGAGCTCCTGCTTTTGCAGCTATTTTAACCCCAGGAAGGTTTTATTCTGGTGACAAATGTCAGGCTGAACACAGCTTCTCCAGAGAGCTCCCTTCACGTAAGTGCCCTCAAATTTCCTCCCAGCAACTTTTCCATCTCTGTCTCCCTTTCGAGACACCCAACAGCCTGAACAGAAGCTTTGCAGACTCCCCTGAGAGCAGAGCCTGAATTAACACCTCAGCTTTAACGATAAATGGAAGTTTCACTTGGAGATTGTAGCACCACAGGTGATATTTTCGAGGGTGCTCTCCAGGGGCACGTGGCAGGCAGGAGCACTGTGCCATTTCCTTGCGGATGGACCACGGAGGGCCATGGAGAGTGCTCCCCGTCACGGGATGCTGGCTGGGGGAGCATAGGCTGTTCCTTTCACCATGATTCCTGTTTTCCTGTAGTAGTAGTTGTTATTTAGTGGTAAGGTTTTCTCAGCTGGTGTGTCACGTTATAGATAAAAAAAAAAAAAAAAAAGTAAGGGCAAGGACTCTGTCCTGAGGAGTTTACAGCACAGACCACATAACCTGCACTGCACTTTAGAAGCCTCAAACGCTCACTCACCCATGAGTTTACCCTCAACTGGGCAGCAACACCTTGAGGACTGCTGCCCCTTCCTTCGGTGACCCCACAACCAGCACCACGACCGCATCCCCCGCCGCTGATGGCAGCGGTGAGGCTATCCTGCCCCTCCACCGCCCCCACGCAAAAGTGCCTGAGCAAAGTACAGGAGCACCAAGACGTGCCGATTTTCTCTCTGAATGGGTCGCCGTGCCCTCAGGATGGGCCTTTCCCCATCCCCGCATCCCTGCGCTGCTCTGGGATGGCTGCACACATGCAGAAACACACCCAGGAGCATCATTCCAGCTACACATTGGCACTTGGAGCTGCCCGTGCAGTTCATGTGATGCCCTCTAAGCTCGTAGAAAAGGTCCTCCTTCGGGCACTTGTACCCCAGCCTACATTTTTGAAGTATTTCAGTCTTTTTGAGAGTCTAAAGGTTTTGTTTTGGGGTTTTTTTTTTGTGACTCTAATCTTTCTTTAACAAACCCCAAGTTTTCTAGGATCACCTGGAGAAAGCGAAGCCTGAGCGAGTGAGAATTACACCCACATTTTGCTGGGAGATGAAAAAAACAAAACAAAACAAACAAACCAAAAAAAACCCAATAGTCATGGACTTTAGTGGAGGGGGGCTTGCCCCAAAGCCTTCAGTACCAAGCCCACAGGCAGGGTGGGAGGAGGACACCAGGATGTTCCCAAAGGAGGACACCAGGATGTTCCCAAAGGAGGACACCATCCCGACGTTGTCACTAGGGCTGAGGCAGAGCCTGCAGCAAGGGATGGGCTCTTGCTGCAGGAAATCCCCAGGCAAGCCCTGGGTGGGCCATGCTTGGCCACAGTGTCCCCCGCAGGCAGCGTCGATGTGACATTATCAATATTAACGTCTGTCTGCCGTCGGTACAGTGCCCTGAGGCCACAGCCATCTCTGTAGCACTACATGATGGTAGATCACCGATGCTTCGCCCTCCCACGGGTGTCTCTCCTAATAGATGTCCTCCCACAGGTGCCACCTTCAGAGCAGCACCCAGAGATCCCTCCATTCTCAGCAAGAGCAGAGGCTTAAGTCCACTCTCCGTCATTGTGTTTGGGAGCTTGTGAGCCCAAGCGTGTGTGAAATGAGCCTTTCCCCACGCACCTTTCCTGCGGTGGCAATGCCATGGGACTGGGCTGGCCCTGGGGGATTTTCAGCCCAATGGTGGCTCTAGTTCTTAGCTGTGTAGAAAGTATGAAGAGTGCAGAAAGGAGGAAAGAAAAATCACCTGGCGTTTTAGGTTGGTTGTGCAACCACCACTCTGTACCTGCTCACGTTCTCCCTTTGGTTTTGAATCTCAAATGCCATAAACAAACCGTACTGCAGAATGAACACCTGAGAGGGAAGGATGCAAACCGACTGCAGAAAACCTGATCTAGCTGGAGATGCAACCTGATCAGATGCAACCTGATCTAGCGGGAGATACAGAAAACCTGATCTGGTTGGAGATGTCCCTGCTCCTTGCAGGGCGGTTGGACTGGGTGGGCTTTAAAGGTCCCTTTCCACCCAAAACTATTCTAAAACCAGCATAGGCAGCTGTTACTGCTGTATTTCAGTAGTTAGAAGGCAGCAGCTCCAGCATCCTGCTCCTCCAGACCATTCATGGTCCACAGGCTGCAGAACAGGTGAACAATTTGAAAGTTACCCTTTGACTTGGTGTAGCTCAGTTGATTAATCTAAAGACAAACATCCTCCACTCCAGAAAAAACAAACAAACAAAAAAACAACTTACATGTGATTTCCAGAAGGAAAATCCATTCTGCCTCCTTCCCTGGACCTCAAGAGAAAGTCAGACACAGCATTGCTTTTCAGCCAGCCACCAAAAATTGGAGCAGTTGTCACCATAGCCACTTTCAAAAATCAATTTCTAAGAAACTAGGATTTAAGAACAGAGCAAGCAGCACATCAGCCCACAGTGCAAGGTGGGCACCACCATCGAAGGTGCTTTTGTCCCTGGAGGCCCCACCCCAGCTCAAGTGTTTCAAATCCCGTTGATTTTCACCCGTGACTGGTGCTGCCTATGCCAGGTGCCTCAGCTGGGAACACTCACTCCACAGAAAGTCACTTCTCGCCATGAAAAAACCAACCGTAAAAATATTGCGTTAGAAGCGAAGTAGACTTGGAGCTTGATGACGTTACTGTGATGCACATTGAGGAGTTGTTGGCAGCAGGCACGTCTTTGGCACCATCCTGCCAGATCCCCAAAAATCACACTGTTAGGAGCATCGGCACCCCCCCTCACCACCCCCACCACCAGTTATTTTTATCCTGAGATGTTTCAGGTCTGCCTTTAGTTCTGGCTGGTTTTCCAAAAATGGGACCTCTCTTTGTGGTGCCTTTCATCTCAGATCAAAGCAGATTAGGAAAAAGAGAAAATCCCTGCCAGAAAGAACCCTTTTTCTCCAAAATGTATTTTTAGGAGCGTTTCGGGATTGATAGCTCCTCATCTTAAAAGATGTCCTTCATTTTGGGGCTGCTTGACTTGCCCAGGGGAATCTGAGACGGGACCTCTTCGGTGTGAGGTTGGGTTGACGCTGGAGTGTTGCTGGCACTTCCCTCGCCCCCCTTCCACATTCGGCAGCAGCGTTGCAGCTCCTCACCGACACAAGTGCCTTTTCCGGAGGTCTCCGCTGAGCATCCGAGGAGCGAGTGGTCTCACCAAGCTGGGGAAGGGCAGGGCGTTTCTAAGTGTTTCTGGTGCTCAGCCTGTCCTCACCTGGGTGGAAACCTGGACCTGCCCAGACCCCCAGGAATCTGCTGGGATTCCTCCTTCCCTGTGCAGGGGGTTTTACACCCCTGGCCGTGCAGGGGTAGTTTTGGGAGTGGCTTTCACTCCCATCTTGGCCAACCCAAGGAAAAGTTGTGCGGGGATGGCGAGGCTGTGGGGAGGGGACAAAAACCCAGTCACCACTTAACGGTGGGATGTGCTGGTGGGTTTGCTCCCACCACTGCGGGGCAGGCATTCAGGCTGGAGAGCCTTTGTCCTCCTCCTCCTCCTCCTGCTCCAGCCCAGGGCTGCTGGGGCAACACCAGCTGCTGTGGTGGGACAGGAGCCATCGCACCAATGGGTTTCCGTCACGAGTAGGAGCACGAGCTTCTCTGGGTGAGAATCCAGAGGATCCTCCTAAAATAGCACATCTGCGAATGGCAAGCTCGCGCCGAGCATTTTCAAACCAGTTTTCTCTCCTTTTGGCACCTGCTGTTCATCCGTGGAGCCTGGAGCCAAGGCTGGGGCTGATCTTTATGGAGGTGGGCTCCAGCTCTGCAGCGGTGGCATGGCAGGGACAGGGAGGTGCCAGCCTGGGGGACACCGTGCGGTTGGGGTGCTCAGCGTCCATGGGGCTGCCCTGATGCAAAAGCCTCATTTTTTTTTAACACTGGCAGAAGTATTACCCGTGTTTCCTTCAACTTGCCGCTCAATAGAAGCAGCTGACGGGAGATGGGCGTCTCTCCCATGGGAGGACGGCCCGTTACAGGCCATAACTCCATTTCTATTATGAGGTAGTTGACGTTAAAAAAGAAGGAGATGTTCACTGTCCAACGGGGTCTTTTAACCATGTGCACTTAGTCCATAGGTGAGTAGATGTTGCTGCTTTTATCTTATCTGCCGTACCCAGTTGCTACGCGTGAACCAGTGTATTTCCCCCCGGTGTTGTGGGTTCTGCCTGTCGTGACACGGTGACGGAAAGGTAGGGACTGCGTCGGTCGCAACGCGAGCTTTCTTCTGTACAGTGTGGAGAGGAAACCTGGAACCATCTGAAGCACCGCTTGTAACTACATTTGTTCCCAAAAAATGTCATCTTGATCCCAAACTGTTGACACTTTATGCATGTGCTAATTAAAAAAAATATATATAATAAAGATTTTAAGAGGTTAAAGTAGATTTGGGTTCAGGTTTTTGTTAGCTTGGCCTCGCTGGGTCCCTTTGCTGTGAGTGATCAGCCCTGTGATGCTCCCTTCCCTACGAGAGGCCAGGGCACCAAAGCGGCAGCAGAAAGCTGTGATATCTCCACAACCCTTCGTTTGGAGAAACCAGCCCTCCAAGATCAACTCATCCCCATGGATATTTAATCCCTGACTGCCCGGGCCATCAGAGGACGGCTTGCTGATGGAAAAGTCTCTGTGCTTTTGCGTGGAGGCTCTGAGGAGCCATTCCTTCCTGACCCATATGGTCAATGGCTTGAGATGTTCTTCTCATCGTGATCCCAGTGGAGACACAGACCCCAGGTGAGGGAAAGCAGAAACCCGCACTGGGCTCGCTTCAGCTGAAATAAAACCACGGACACGCAGCGTATGGCACATAGCTGGGACAGGAGCCCAGATCTTCAAATATTTTAATTTTACCCCCCCCTATTTTTTAATATCCTCTTGACAAATCACTTTAACAGTTGTATTTACAGTAATAAAAATAAATTACTCTTACAGATGAATGTATAATATTTTACACAATAGAGATACAGTGCAATAACAGCATCGATTTGTTTTCACTCGTTCATAAAGTGCATCGAAGGGGCTCGACTTAACCACGGTTGGACAATAACTGTACATTTTTCTTTGAGATCAACTTTCCCGGTCAAGTTAAACGGCTAATGAAAACACTTACGGCAAAACAAGTCGCTGTTTTAATTGCTCAAAACGGCCTTGCCCCTGGGAAAGCAGATGGGGCGGGAGGCAGGATTGGGAATGGGGATGATGGACCCCCACTCTGTCCGGCTGTGCCACCAACGGCGACGCCAATGGATGCTGCCCGAAGGCCGACACGGGTTTCAGGGCCTCAGGAGGGCAGCTGCGGGGCCACGCTGGCGACCACAGAGTGGGATCTGGCCCTGGGCCACCCCAACCTAGTTGAGTCGCTTGTTGGGCTTGGTCACCAGAAACTCATCCCCTCTCAGGCAAGGAAGGGCTTTTCCTGGAATGTGCCAGATGTTTTCCAGCTCCCAGACCTTGCCATAAGGTTGTAAATCTGCGCTTGGGATTTCGCTGCTTACTGATCTGACAGCGTGCTCAAATTGTGGAGGAATAACCTTGGTTTAGACACAATTAGGCTGGACACCGCAGGGAATTTGTGAAGGCAGTTATTACCCTTGGAGCTGGAGACAATTTATTCGCATCCCTCAAAGTCAGGGACAAAAGAGGTTTGGCCCATCCGTTCTGATTTGTGTTTTCTCCACCAAAACCCCATTTTATCTCCATAACGCTCTGTATTGTAGAGTTTTCCAATGGGAATGGGAAAACTCCGTTCCCGGGGTTGCGAGGAGAGCTGGAAGGGCAGCACTAGGCAACCGCATGGTGAACACAAACATGGTACAAATGGTACGGGAGATGCCATCAGCATGACCGCCTCACCACGAGAAAAGTTGGCATGTGAGGAAAGGAGTTACAAGGAAATACCATGTGCATTGAACGATTATTCCTGACAATTAAAAGCAAACTGTTAATTGATTGATAACAGTTAAGTGAGTTGGTCAACACACACCAATACAAGTGATCGCCAAGATCAATGGCTTTTTAGAGACCTCCTCACCCCAAATTTGATGAGGTACTTCGCCACCCGCTGAGAACAGTAATGGTTTCTCAGGTTTTTATTCAAAGTCCAATTAAAACTCTGTGTTTGAGATGAAGAAACTGCGGCTGCCACAGCAGGACTGAGATCCTGGAGATATTTACTGCCGGTTACTGAGATGAAGTTGGCTCAAAAGGGACCTTTTCCTGCTCAAAGGCCCAAACTGAACAAAATGGAAAGGAAAAAACCTAAGCAACATTGTTGGCAGAATCTATACATTTCACTATCTTTTTTTTTTTTCATTTCTCAGTTGAAACACGGCTGGGACAGGGACAAGGGCTTGTTGTAAACGCACAACTCACACTCACCCCTAGCACATCTCCAGGAACCCCAGGGCGTTGGTGCAGTGGTGGCCACGTCCCGCCCAACGCTGGCCCTGGCCTTTGCGCAGCATTTTCCAGGGATGTTTTCTTTCTTTCTTCTCCTCGCCCTTTCCCCATCCCCTCCGCTAACCAACCACCGTCACAGAAAGCATTTCATACCTGTCTTCTGCTTGCCACCAACTCATGGTAAGAAAGCCAAAGGAAAGCAAAAATCTGAAAATAAATGAACCAAATAAGCAGCGGATTCATTTCCCTGGCTACGCTGATTTCTGCCATGGGGTCGGGGCTGAGTAGATACCTCGTGTGATTGCTCAGGATGATTTTCTGCTTGTTCCTGCTGCTGTAAATCCAGACCAGCTCCTGCAGGGTCCAGAAGTGATGTGAGTTTAAAGGGGGCCAGGCTCTGCCCCCTTCATCTTTTAGCAAAAGCTGTTTACACAGCTCAGTTTTTGAAGGTACAATGGCAAGATCTGGGCCATTCCCCAGGGTGAGGACATGGCGGTCTTCCCAACTAGACGCCAACCAGCCCTCCCCAAGCAGGTCCAGTTTCCAGCTGGAGTGGCCACAGAGGCTCCATGGAAATCGAAAGACACCTGCAAATTTCCACCAGCTAAAGACCTTGTGCTTCGCAAAACTCCCGCTATCCCCTTGTATCTCATCTGAAACGCATGATAATTACATCAGCGGCTTTTATGGACCTCAACTTTTCTAATGACTTGTGACATAGGAACCCCGGCTGGAGAGGCTCACCAGAAAATGGAGAACGATGGGCCGTACCCCACTTGCTCTGTGTCTTCATGATGCCCAGGAGTCAGACAGGGGCTGCTTGGCTCTTTTCACCACATTCCCAGATGTTTTGGACACCCAGAGGATTCACTGTGCTGGAAAACCCTTTCCATTTTCCTGTGCTCCTCTTACCCTTGGTGCCCCATCCAGATGTGACACCGTTACATTCATGGGAGCTGCTCCTTGTTCTTCAGAGGAGATTTCTCGAGACATTTCCTGACGCCTAACAAGTTTTTTTAACACCTTCCATGGCTGCCTTTAACGGCCTCCAAGAGAGAGGTCCTAGACCATCACTTGAGAAAATATCAGCATCTTGTACCAAACGTGAGACCGGAGCTCAGGCGGCAGAGTTTGCCTTCCGCAAAGTTCCTGTGAATGTGTTTGGGCAAGAACCAAGCATTTCAGTGAGGGCATCTCCACCTCCCCTCTGACTCAGCTGGCTGGTAGGGACTCAGCTTTAGCTCCTCACATCCCAAACCTCCTCCTGCTGCTGCGAAGGGCCACGGGGGAAAATGATTTTCCGTTGACCCATGCATGCCTTTGTCAAAGCGGTGCAACGGATCCCTCGACCCAAGACACGTTTGAGGTGTACAATTAAACTCTGAACAGAACACGGTTAAAAACTTCATCAATTGACTGGCAAGCCAAGAAAACACAACTTTTTCCACGTCAAAGTTTCTCTAGAGCTGGTTAGTTACTGCTGCACTTCATGTAAAGTTACAAAATGAGCTGCCCAGAGGAACAAACACTCTCTTCTAGATAGGGCCGTAGAAAAACATTTCAAAATCCTCACGACGTTTTGAAAAATGGGTTAAACTAACTCTGTCGTGAGCATTTGCAATGAGGAGCTGCAGGGACCCGGCTGTGCTTACAGAAACCAGAAGAAATAAAATGAGCAAAGTGTTTCTATGTATATAAGACTCTTTCTTTTATAGATATATATCTACTTTTAAATGTGTGCTGATCAGCATTGTGCCTACTGCCCATTGCCCAAGGTGTTCAAAGGAGCAGAAATTTAAAAAAATAGAGACTGGCCACCTTTCAGAGGCAGACACCAAGCCCAAGCCCCGGGCACACTTTGGAGGTTCATCACTTTCTCATGTGCTCTTAGCTCGGAGGAGCCAGGAATTCATTGTGCAGCTCCGGAGAGAGAATACCCTTGTGCCTTTATCCACATAAAGTGGCTCCTACCCGCTACGGCCTCACGAAGCAAGAACGTTTCCGTTTTCCACCCAACCACGGCGTACACACCTGCCGAAGCAGGGCATTTTGGATGCTGGAGATCATGGCACCTTTAAAAAGAGGTCAACGTCTTTGGGACACCAGGCTCAGCTGGCGGGAATTCCCGTGCCGGGACCCACGGCAGCGCCCACCACCTCTCCCCCGAGCCGCCCTGGGTGTTTTCCCCCAAGCCCTGCCGTCTCTCTGAAGGATGCTCAGATTTCTTGCTTGTTTTTTTTTCAAGCGAACGCGCTATTCTACTTCTCGGCCAAAAAAAAAAAGCACGAGGTCAAGGACACTTCACCACGGTCTCACTAACGTCACACAGCGCGTGCCATGGGACATGAGGGCACTGTAGCTTCGCTAACGAAGCAAATTAAACTGGTAGCATCTGGAATAACGCGTGTGACTACATAGGGGACCCCCGCAAGCCTGGACCTGTCTTTGGATGAACCCCCCACCCCAGCCATGTGAAAGCTCGGTGTGGAAGGGAGCGCAGCCAGGGGAGCGCGTCACCCCAATCCGGGCAGGAGAGCCCTTCCTCGGCCTCGCAGAGCCCCCGCTGCCCTCGCCGCCTCCACGCCACCAGCCTCCACCCTGCCCACTGCCACCTGTTTTTTGGAGGGAGTGAATGGATTCCCCAGGTACCCCCATCCCTGCGACAGCCCGAAATGACACCCATACCCTAAAGTGCCTTTTGCCCCCCAGGTTCTCAAACATCATAGAAACAGAGGCATCGTGTCCCGTCCCCCCCCCCAGGTCCCTTCCATCCCTGTTACCCCCCCCCAGCTCCCTGTGCTCCCCCCCAACCCCATTATTGCATAGCATTGCAAGACCTGATTTTTTGGGGGAGGGGGCAGGTTACCCACCCCACACAACCGCCCCACGCGTGGGGACCAGCCCCGCCATGGGGGGACCTGACACCCCCCCGTGGCCTTCCCGGTGGCTGCCACCTGTGGGATGTGGCCCCCGGGGGGTGGAAGCCACCCGGCCAGGGCAGGCAAGCCCGCTGCTCCCCTGGCTCCTTACCCCGAGAGGAGACAAACGCCGTCGTACGGAGAGCCTTTTTTTTTCCTTTTCTTGTCTTTTTTTTTTTTTGGTGTTTTGTGTTTTTAAATAAAAAATAAAATGTGTAAGAAAATAACATTTCTAAAGGAAACCATTATCATTCTTCTCTCTCTCTTTCTTTCCCCCTTCTTTTTCCCTTTTTTTTCCTCTTTTTTGGCCATCTTTTCATGGAACGAGATGTGCTGGCCGGAGGGGGTTTCCTCCCAGTGGGAAACAATAACGGCGGAGGGGAAAAGGAGGAGGAGGAGGAGGAGGAGAGCAAGGGGAGCGCGTCTCGCTCCGCGCTCAGTCCTCACACGTCGCTGGATGTCCTTGGTCTGGAGGAGAAGGTGGAAGGGACGCATCCGCAGCAGGCCAGCCAGAGGGATTTCTGGATGTCCGGGTTCCGGAAGGCGTAGATGATGGGGTTGATGAGGGAGTTGCAGGTGGCAGGCAGCGCCAGCGAGTAGGTGTAGACGGCGGGGTAGCTGGAATCGGCCACCAAGGAGTAGATGGCGAAGGGGATCCAGCACAGGGCGAAGGTGCCGAGGATGAGGGACAGGGTGGAGAGGCCTTTGCGGGTGGAGGTGGCCTGGGCCGTGGCGATGAACTGATGCTGCACGGCGATCTGCTGGGCGTGCCGGAAGGCGATCTTACAGATCTGCAGGTAGAGCTGCATCATGAGGGCGAAGAGGAGGAGGAAGGTGACGGCCAGCACGGCCGCGTTGTCCTTGGTGACGGGCCGCAGGACACTGCAGGCGCTCTGGTCCCGCAGGCAGTTCCACCCCAGGAGGGGCAGCAGCCCCATGCCCAGGCACAGCGCCCACATCAGCAGCACCATGGCGCAGGTGAAGCCCAGCGTGCGCTCGCTGTGGTAGGTGAGCGCGTTGTAGAGCGACAGGTAGCGGTCCACCGTGATGGCCAAGAGGCTGCAGACGGAGGCCGAGAAGGCAGCCACCAGCAACCCCGCCGCCCCCAGCTCCGCCGCCTCGCTGGGAGGCCGCAGCAGGTACCGCACGCCGAAATTGGCCACCAGCCCCAAACCGGCCAGCAGATCGGCCAGGGCCAGGCTACCGATCAGCAGGAACATGGGAGCCCGCAGGCTGGGGGTGTAGAAGAGCACGGCCAGCACCAGCGCGTTCTCCCCCGCCACCGCCGTCCCGGTGGCGCAGAGGGCGATGTCCCAGGGGCTCACGGCCCCCCCGGGCTCCCCGGCCCCGCCGCCGCCCTCCGGGGGCCAAGCGCTGGGCTCCGAGGCGTTGCCGAGCACCGGGAGCCGCTGCTGCTGCTGCTGCTGCTGGGGATGCGGCTGAGGCGGCTGCCACGGCTCCCCCATGGCGGCGGGGCCCTGCAGCATCGCTGGGGAGAGAGAGGGAGAGGGAGGGGGTGAGGGGGGGCAGCGGGCTGCCGCCAGCCCCGCGCCCAGCCCCGCACCGAGCCCCGCACCGAGCCCCGCACCGAGCCCGAGGACCCCTGCATCAAGCCCAGGGACCCCCGCACCGAGTACAGGGAGCCCCGCATCCAGCACAGAGACCCTGCACTGAGCTCCGCACCGAGCCCGAGGACCCCCACATCGAGCACAGAGACCCCGCACCGAGCCCCGCATCGAGCCCGGGGACCCTGCACCCAGCCCCGCATCGAGCCCGGTGAGCCCCCCGATGGAGCGCATGGACCCTGCACCGAGCCCCGCATCGAGCCCGGGGAGCCCCGCATCGAGCCCAGGGACTCCGCACCGAGCCCCACATCGAGCCCGGGGACCCCGAACCGAACCCCCCACCGGGCCCGGCATGGGGTTCCGGGGACACTCGCCCCACCTCGAACCCCAGGATACCCAGCGCCGAGCCCCGCATCCATCCCGGAGAGCCCCGCGCCGAGCGCCGCACCGAGCCCGGGGACCCCCGCATGGGGCACAAGGACCCTGCGTCGAGCCCCGCATCGAGCCCGGTGAGCCCCCCGTGGAGCACAGCGACCCCGCACCGAGCCCCGCACCGGGTTCCGGGGACCCCCGCCCCGCCCCAA
>JAAGAY010122719.1:28776-53890 GCA_011801015.1 Ardeotis arabs
CTTTGCCCCCCACGCACCCCTCGCCGCTAGCTCCTGCTCCTCCCGGCGGGCTGAGGCCGGACACAACTCAGCTCCCCGATGCTGCCACCAGCCTCCATGCCCCGCACGCCCGGCTGCCGGTGAAAGCAGGGTGCCAGCAGCCCCATTCTCCCTTCCCAGGGGCACCGCTACCTTTTGGTGCCTATTTATAGCCCAAAGCCCCCCCCCACTCCCCCGCTCCCTGCAGCCCTTTTCTTTTTTTTGCGTGCGGCGAGTAAAAATAAATACTATTAATAGGCCAGCCCTCGCCTCTATGCGGAGCTGCTGATGAAAGGAGACGGCAGCGGCCAGGGAGAGCTTGCGTTAACTTTCTCCTTTCTCCATCCCTTCCCTTCCTTTGGGAAAAAATAACCAAAAAAAAAAACCAACCCCAAAACTGCTGCAAGATGCTCGCAGCCGGCTGCAAACAACTGCAGGATGCTGCCCTGCTCGGCGCGGTTCCCCTCGCCGGGCGAATCCTTCCCCCTCCCCATCCCGAGGTGTGAAGGTCAGGGGGGCTCTGCCCGCACCCCGGACCCCGCCGTCGCCCCTTCCCGCGTGCAGCCGCCGCCGCCCAGGGTCGTCGTTTTACCTGGCTTTAACGCTCTGAGATCAGCTCGCTTCTCTCCTTTTTTTTTTTTTTAATTATTTTTTCTCTTTTTTCCCTTCCCAGTCCTCCCAGTCCTTGGTGTTACGCCTCATTCCTCGGCGAGCGTCGCTAATAGCGTTGGCAGAAAGCTGGCATCCACTCGCGCTTAATATTCCTGCCCCATTGGATCTGCTGATAAATCTCCACTCTGACGTCAAAGTCTTCGCCGAGATTCATGATCCAAGTCTGTGAATCAGAGCCGCCGTGAGCAGAATAACAAGAAGGCTGACTCCCCGCGCCGCCGCCGCAGCCGCGCCCCCCGGCCCCCCACGCGCGCACCCCTGCGCGGAGCCCCGCGGCCCGTTCAGCCGCTCGCCCGCCCGCCGCACCTCGGGGTCCCTCCGCGCGCCCACCCATCGGGGATGCCGATCCAGTGCGGCCCAAGGACATTGATCACCCTGCACCTGGCAGCCGGGGGGTCCTTGGGGGGCTGATGGAGCCCACTCCACGGGAGACACCGCACCCCACGGACTTCACCCCACGCGGGTGGAAAAGCTGGGATGAGGAGCATCAACGTCTGGGAGCGTGGCGTGGGCACCCACCCTCCCGCGTGGGGGGACCCACCCACCCCCAAGGCTTCCTTCCCAACTCTTTGGGAAAAGACGGAGCAAATCCCAAAGGCACGATGATTTTTCCAGCCGCGAACGGCTCCGTGATTCAAGGAGGGAGCAGGATCTTCACAGTGGGGATGCTCAGCTCCCGTGCCGGTGAAATTTTTGGCTGCACCTTCTCCCCCATTTCCTACTGGTTTCATAACACTCCAGCTTCACTCCTTCATCCCCCTCTCTCCTCCAGGCTGTAGCTACGCCGCGCAGTGAGCTCGGTGCTGGGAGAAGGATTTCCAGCTCCCGAACGCACCGAGATATTTCGGTGACAATAAACCGGTGGCTTTGGCTGAACCCAGTCGCCCCCAGTTGGGAGCAATCTGGGTTCTGAATCAGGCCAAGCCCCGTCCCGGGGGGGACGTGAATCGTCATCTACCTGGGGCCGCGTGACCGCGCGCCGTTGTGCGCGCCGAGTGACACGAGCGGGATGAAAAAAAGGGGGCGGAGGAAATCGGAGCGAAATGCTGAATGAATTTTCTCCCCCGGTAATTACGCAGCGCCTGGGAAAGGGGAGGCGAGCGAGGAGCTGTGATTGACTTCCCCTGCAGAAGAGGGGCTGGACCGAGCGGTTGCGGCAGAGGGGACGCGACGGCCGCGCGAGGGGCTCCGCGGGGACGCACCCGCCTGGGGTGCCTGGGCTGAGATGAGTGCGTGCGGCCTCAGCCCAGCCAAGCCGGTGGGCCACCAGCAGCCACTGGTCTGAGCGGGGACGGCCCTGCTGTCACTGCTGGGGGCTGCGAGCCCCCTGCCCCGCAGAGGGGGGGCTGCCACAGCTCCGAGCCCCCAACCCAGGAGGCTGGGCAAGGACGGGCACGCGCATCCCTCCCCCTCAGACACCCCTCCAGTTGTCCCAGTTCGGCATCATCTTGGTGATATTTGAACGTCTGCCTTTTACAGCTGCGTGTGATGTTCTGAGCTCCCTGCGTGGCCGCGTTTCGCCAACGCGTTGTGCGCTTTACCCAAATTCCAATCACAGGCTCAAGAGCGAGGAGTTAAAAAAAAATAATCAAAGCTGATCGAAGGCACCGGCAAAAGCCTGGCACTGCGAGGACGCGGCGAGAGGCCCCCAGCCACGCCGCTTGGCAGGGTGAAGGCTTTCCCTTGTCGCTTCCCATCTGCATCCCTCATCTTCCTCCTTGGTTTCTTGGCCCTTGGGAGGAAGCTCGGTGCTAAACGCTGCGCAGGGTCCTGCCCTGGCGCTGCCCCGCGGGGACGCTGGGTGCTGCCGACCCACGGCAGGGCTCACCCTGACTTAGAAATCGGGCGGTTTTGGTTAAAACCCAAGCGGCCGGCAGCGTGGCGGTGTGGGGGGTGGGAGGTTTCGTGTTGAAGACCGAACGGGCGGTACGGAGCTCACCCAGAGGAACAACTCCCACGCCAATACTCTACGAAAGCCGACGTCCAAAGGCTTCGCATCATCTTTGTGGCTGCGGGGCGGAAGCGGGATGCGAGGAAAAATACCAGGGCAAATGGTGGCGATAATTAATAATGAACAATAACCTAATTTACCTGACGTGGCACAGGGGTAAGGGTGTTTTTTTGTGGAAAGGGACAAAATAAGAAAGATTCTTTAAAAAAGCCACACCGGCTGCCCTGTAGCAGGATTGAAACTCCAGCTTCTGACATTTAAACAGGATCCGATGTGGGGTCGCGGCGCCGGGGTCCCCTCCCAGCGTCTCCTGGGCACGGGCGCGTTCCCCGGAGTCGAGGCTGGGGACTGCATTGCCCATGTGAGGGCCATGGGCTGACATGTGGGGTGGGCTAGGAATTCCCCAGGAAAAGGTCACGGCTGCTTGGTGAAAAAATTCGGCTGGATTTAGGGAGAGCTGTACCCAGGTGAAGCCAACCGCCGGGAGCCGGCGGGAGCAGCTCCCATGGGCTGGAGCGCGTTTTGGAGCCGGAGCCCCGCCCAGCCTGGCAGGATGGGGCCCAAAAGGAGCTAAAAATGCCCACCTGCCCCTAAAACCCTCAGTAACAGAAACGATGCAGAAAAGGCGGATTCCAGCCCCCTGCATCCGACGGGCTCGGCTGCTCCCCCAGCTGAGGGCAGGGGCGTGAAGTCCTCGGCCCGGCCCTTACACGGGTGACGCCGTTTCGGCCTGCGACACAGGAGGTCACTTGGCTGGGAAGCATCGTCCCCTCCAGAGTCCCACAGCCAAATTTACAGTGGAAAGGCACCTGGCAGAACGCTAACAGTGGGGAGGGACCCTCCAAATGCTTCAAACCTGCCAAATTTGACAGGGTTGGGGAGGTCTTGGTGGGAGTTGCTTTTATTTGCCGTTTGGTGGGACGGTTGGCGAGGACAAGACACAGGACGGCACCTTCCCGTCCAGTTTTGAGCTCTTTCCCTTATTTTTTAATTTTTTTTTTGAATTCCTTTCTCCCGAAAGGTCAGCTCTCTTGTCAGAGCTGGAAGTCACGAGCGCCTTCCCCGATACCGGTGCGATCGTGTCGATGAGTCACTTGTTTAACGGGAAGAGGCTGCCGGTTGCTATAGGGATGGCAGCGGAGGGGAGGGGATCCCTTCCGGACCCTAAGCGCTGCCTCTGACGGAGGAAACGCGACCCCAAACAATTCCTAACTCCCCTCCATCCTGACCTTCTGCCAGTTCCATACGCCGGGATCGTTCCGGCTCCTGGCCTCTTCTCCAGGGGACACGGGGTGGGGGGAACTCTGCCCGGTCCATCCCCGCAGACCCCCACCGCTGTTGGTAACCCCCCCGCCGACCACACGACGCTGGGCAGAGGCGCCTCTCTCCCCTGGGACACCCCCTCCTTTCCCAGCCCTTCGTTAGGGAGCCACTAATTACTACCACAGCGTCCGTCGGTGCTGTGTCACCGCAACGCTCGCGTTTTGTGGGAAGGGGCTGTATCTAGCCCCGCCGCTCCTGCTGGGGACGCAGCTTGCCCGCTCCCGCTTTTTCCTCTGGATCGGGAGAATTTGGTGCCACGGTTGCGTCGGCCGCGCTGGGGAAGGCCAACTCCGCTATGCCCGTGCTCTCCAAGCGAGCAACCTTGTCCCCAAGCGTTTTGGGAGTTACTCATGCCGGCAATTCCCGCAGAGGGGGAATGACCAGGCTATTGTCCCCTCTGCTCCATCGTCCGCGTGGCACAATCCACAGCTTTCCTCCATGCGGAAAAACTCCAACCCCCAAACCCTGTGCTGCTGCCGGGGGGGCTCACTGGGGCCCCCCACCCTTCCCAACGTGCAGCTCCCGGCCTCTGGGTTTGTTTGCAAACAGGCTGACGGGGCCGGCAGGACGCGGGGAGCTGCAGCGCGACTCACGCGTGGCTCAGCAGCGCAGGGACGCTGCTGATGGGATGCCAGCGCCTGGGAGCGGGGACAGGCACTGCTCCGCGTCGGCCAGAGCTCAGCGAGCCCCTGCCCGCTGTGCCATGACCACCCAACGTGGGGGGACAGCCGTCCCACCCACAGCGAGCGATGGGGGCAAACCTGGGACACCCCATTTGCTGGGGTGACGTCCCAGTCCTCCCACTCTTGCTGCCCCTGTCCCAGCAGAGACAACTGGAGGGATTAAGGAGGCAGGAAGAGGCTTGGCCGGCATCACGGTTGCACGGCAGCCTGGAGCCCACCATTCATTTATTTCCAGGCACAGTCGACGCGGGTGAAAGCTGCTGCGGAGAGGAGAGAAGAGAGCAAGGGCTGGGGCGAGATGCGGAGCCGCCGGCAGCAGCGCCGGGCACCCCGCAGCACCCAGCGCCGGAGGGGTTCGTCCTTGCGAAACCCACGCCGGGCATCGCAGGGCGGCCACAGGCCGGAGCAGCTTCCTCCTGTCTCCACTGCAGAAATCGGTGTCAAGGTCATTTTTGTGTTTTCTGCGCTATACGTGCCACACACAACCCCCCTGCAAGGGTTTCGGATGCCTCAGGGAGGAGGACGCAGGTGAATCCCCTTAAACCCATCCCGCTGCAGTGCCGCTGCCGTGTCCGCACTCCTCGTCCGCAGACCCCGCTGGCCCCCGGGCCGGGAGGGCTCCTGTGGCTGGAACAGCCCCGGAGAGCCCCAAAACTCTGTCCTCTGGGAAGGGATGGGCGATTCCCCATCTGCTTCATGGGGTGGCTGTCCCCAAATCTGCCTCACTGGGTGCCTGAGTCCCCCCCTGTTGGGTCCCTGCACCCCAAATCCTGCCTTGTTGAGTCTCTGCCCCCCAAACCCCACCTTGTTGAGTCCCAAACCCCCAGATCCCACCTCAGTGAGTCCTGACCCTCAAATTCTGTCTCGTTGGGTCCCTGCACCCCAAGTCCCATGAGCCCAGAGGGAACAGCCATGCCTGCCTCCCGCTCTGTCCGATGGGGAGGGGAGATGCCGTACGGCCATGCAATTAAATGATCATTACAGCCCGGTGCGTAATTAAATCTGATCCCAAATCCCCGAGCCTAGGATAATCTATGGCCAGGTGGCTATTTCAGCAAGGAAGAAAAAAAAAAAAGCCCCTGCTTTCCCCATCAGGTGTGTCTCGAGACACAAAAGAGGTGAAATAGCTTCTTTAAATAGCCCAGCGCGGAGGCAGCTGGCGGAGGTGGAAGCGGGAGGCGGCCGCGCTCCCGCTGGGAGAGCTGAAGGTCGGCCCCGCACGCAGCCCGCGCCGCCTTCACGCCGGGGCGCCGCGGGCGAGCAAGCCGAGGGCTATTTTTAGCCCTGGGCTTTTTAAGAAAACAAAACCCCATCCAGGAAATGGAAAAACAAACCCAGCGCCGGTCCCGGTCCTCGGGAGCATCCCGTGCCCTTCAGGGAGCGTTCCCGCATCCTCCCGCGCTTGCAGGTGCTGTGCTGGGGCTGGGGACCGGACCCCCGACCCTGGCTCACTGCAAATTTAGAGAAATACGGGGGATTTCACCCCAAGGCGCAGACCCTGCGGCCCACCTGTCTCTGTTTAACTGGGAATAGGGAGGCGAAGGCTCTGAGCACGGGCACAGCGCGGGCCGGGGCGTTTTGGCCACCCCGGATGCCCCAGCAAGGGACAAAACAAGCAGAAGGGAGAGCTCCCCAAACGCTTCCCAACAGGCTTGGAGGAAAACCAGGACGGGAAAGGATGGGATGGGATAAAACCCAAAGCGAGAGGGCGTTAATCACCCCATAACCCAGCTGGCGAAGGGGCCTGGGGGCCAGGAGAGCGGCTGCTGGGTGATTTGGGGGCATCCCAGCCGCTCGCGTGAGCGCTCGGAGGAGGGCCCGCTCCCTAGCAAGACTCGCCAGCCCGGCGCGGTACTTTTTTCAGCGCCGAGATATAATTAGCGCCCGTTCTCCAGGAGCTGTCACTCACCATCACGCAACGTTTGCTTTTCTTAGGAATATGACTAACTGGCAAATGATTAAACGCGCTCGGGGAAGGAGGAGGGGGAAGTGAATTTTTTATTTTTTCCTCCCTGGGAATTAAAAAAAAAAAACCACAAACCAACTTCAGGAGCCACTTTGCAGTCCCAAAGGGTGGAATAAGCTTTGACAGCACTTGAGGAGGGATGCGCGAGCCACCCATGTCACGGCGGGCAGCCCACGACTCCTCCCAGCACACGGATGCTCGGAGCCAGGCCAGCGCGGTGGGAATCACCGGGATGCTCGTAACCACAGCTGCTCTGCGGGGGCGCGACCGCAACAAAAAGTCAAGCCACCTTCCTGCCATTTCCACTTCTTCCCTTCCCGTTTCCCCCCCGTCGCTCGCACCTACAGCCGGCGCGGCGGAGGATGCTCTCGTTTGCACTCCCTCCCGGCCGAGCCCTTTCAACGCAGCGGGTTTCTCGCAGCTCGCGGCGTTTGGAGGAAGGATGACTCTCCCAGGGAGCAAAGGTGGCATCGCTCTAATTACCGCCCGTTAGCCGCGACCCGCGGCCCGCGCTGCGGCTGAGAGCCGAGCCACGGCCTCCGGAGAGCCAGAAACTGGATGCCGCTGTTTCAGATCGGTTATTTCGGAGAGGTTTTATGTTTTGGTGGAAGATATTTTTGGAAGAAGATAACGTGGTCACCAGCTCTCACAGGAATTCTTCCGTCCCCGTCACTGTTGTTGAAGCACTGCACTCAAACTGCAGAGAAACCAGGTGGAAAAACTGATTTTCCCAAATCCAGTACCCTTCTCCTGTTGGGGGATGAATGGGAAACTTTGGCAAAACCAAAGCTTGGCCTTTCTGCTGGCTCTGAGGCTCAAGAAGCTGAGAGGCCTCAGCAATCCAAACCTAGGTTAGTCTTCAGTTTTACAGCACCCATGAGAAACCAGGCAAATACGGGCGACATCTCTGTTCAGCTCTTCACTTTACTGCACCTTAGGGAGAAGTTAAAGGAAATATTGCCATTTTGCTCTGTCTGGCGGCTTCACGCGTCCTTTAATGCCCCTTCCCGGCCTGAGGACTCGCTTTCCGATCCCGCTCTGTGTCGCTGTCACTCCTCCTTCCGCCTCTTTTATGCTGAAATGACGGCAAAGAATTTTGAAGGAATAAACTGGATTTCTTCCAAACTCATGGCCTTTCACTCAGAGAAATATTGTAACTCAAAATCTGAAAATGAACAGTTTAACATTTAAAAAAAAAACACCTTGGAAAGGATTGCCAAGAATAACACTTCTTCCCCACTGGCACCACGCGATGCCATTCCTTGCCGGGGAGGAGCTGAGGGTTTGCCAGCGCGAGGCTGGAAGCAAAGGGAGCCGGAGGAGCTCCGTCACGGAGCAATCTTTCGGCACTGATGTATTTCACCCCGGCTTCTCCGGGCGACGGGGAAGGGGGAGACCTGCAGGTTGGCTCAGACTTGAAAAAACACATGGTGACTTGACGGTGCCCCAGTTAAACCCAAGATCCACCCAGACGGGTTTCGGCACCCAGGGACCGTCCGAGAGGCAGAGACGCGATGCCGAGACAACACTTTCCACCTCCAACAGCCCCCCGACCTGCAAAGGCACTGCTGCACACCTGATGCTTTCAAATTGAAATTCCTGGCCAAACACGCCTTTCCTGCCGGCTTTGCCCGGGGTCTGTCACGCAGGGACCTCCGAGATGCCAACGCGCTGCTCCCAGCCGCCTCTGGGCACAGACGGCCCCGCACAGCAGAGCTTCCAGACGCTGCAGCTCCCTGGGGCTGGATCCCGGTGCAGAGGATGCTTCTCAGCAGAGCGGCACCAAAAGCTTTCTGCCCTCAGTCAAAGTGGGCCAAGCTATCTAGAGCAACACTTTGGGGACTCCGATATTTTAAGACCTTCATAAACCCCTTCTTAGTTTGTCCCTTCAGATCCAACTCCTCCTCTCGGGGTTTCTAAGTCACCCTCTGTTTCAAAGCCCCTGGGCTTCGCTCCCCACCCAAGCTGACGTGGGCCCACGCGTCCAGTCCCCACCACAGACCCCGCGGGTCTTGGAGAGCGTCTGTTCCTGCATCCATCACCTCCCGTGCCCCAGATCCACCTCCCCTGACAAACACATCCTGGCACGGCACGAGGTGCCGTGACGAAGGGACAAGTTACCGACCCCAGCTGCTGCAGACTCTTGGTTTTCACCCAGAACTGGTACGTTCCGCATCAAGGCGGCGCAGCAGCCGCACCCTCTGCCTTTCGGGGACTGCAGCAGGAAATGGGACTGACCATCTCCCACCTCTTCAAACGTCACCATCCACCTCTCCAGGCCCAGCTGATCCAAGGTTATACTTTCTTTTCAGGAAAAAGCTTTGCAGGAGGTAACCAATTCTCCTCCAGCAAGGTCCTTAACATCAGATTTTCATAATCTTGCGCAGTTTTTCATAGTTTCTGGACAAAAATCCGGAAGATTGTACTGTTTCTGATAAAGATGAAGGGGGGAAACAGTTAAGAATTCAGAACATTGCTGAAGCGCTGATAACCACCGCAGTGGCTCGTATTTGTGTTTGTTACTAGACAGCAGAAAGGATCAAACCATGTTCCTTTGGAAAGTGTTGCCTTCAGAAGGAAACAGCAGGATGACCCTCGCACTGTTCCACCGACACGGCTTCATTTTTAACCTCCCGTACACTGAACCATCACCCACAGACATCTCATCCCACGCAGCTGCTCCTTCAGGAGCCAAACAAAGGCTGGCTGGCCAGGTGGGAACACATTCTGTAGGCAGGGCTGCTTCTGCAGGAGCGGGAGGGAAGCAGCCAGAAGCAGCCCAAAGGTTAATTAGTGCACCAACAGCAAATGCTAGCAGGACTTTCCATGTTGAGAATTAATTACGTTTCAGGGGATTGTTTCCTTTTGATGAGCGCAGAGGACTACAACGGGAAGGTTTTACTTATCTCAGGGGCTTTTGTTAGTCTATTTTCTTTCTTGTACCAATCAGCTATGATTTGTTTTAAACACATCCTAAACTGAGCTGGCACGGTGACTTTAAGAGCTCCTGCTGGTAACCAGGACACGCCGAGCACAAACACCAATTCCTGAACAACCTCTGTTTCTGAAGTCTTTAGGGCAGAGCCTCTCTGCAAGCAAACTGCAGGATCTGCTGAACTAGAAGAAAAACAGCCACGCAGGGTGCATTTCGCTTCAGCTGCTGCTTAGCAGAAACAAAACATCATCATCACCAGATGGTCTTCACCCGCACTCCAGCACGAGGGTCTGGAGGAGACCTGAAGCGACAAGAACAGCCCCCAAGCCCTGGGATCAACCCTGCCTTGCTGGTACTCAAAGCTAAACCTGCATTGCTTTCAGACGTTTGCCCTCAACAAAATTAATTTTGGGTAGTTCTTTTTGTAAAGCGACTGAAAGTCAAACTCACTTTCACTAGAGTAAAATTAACTCCATTTATTATTGCTAATGTGTGGCCCAGCAGGACAAGGACCAGACAATATTTTGGATTTCAAACGTGTTTTTCACAGAGCAGTTGTCGTTTTCAGATCTCCTTTGCTTCGGCTGCATTCTGGCCCAGTCCTGTGAATTCCTGCTCGCAGGAGCAGCCTTTGATCACATTTCCCCATAAAGCAGCGAACTCCAGTGAACGACGCGGAAATGAAGGGCTGTCCCGCAATGAACCTGAAGAGCTCCAAGCATGCGGTACTATTTTTGCTTTTAAATGTCTCTGTTCCAGATCAGTCAGATAATACTTGCAACAAAGTCTTACGGACTCCGACAGCAAAGGGTGAGAGGAAGAGAAGGAAAAAGGAAATCCCAGGGAAAGGCAAGGGCATCCAGGGGCTGAGGAGCAGATGAAGGAAAACCAGCAGTGCGGTGGGCGTCAGGGGAAGGGCCCTGCGTAACCTCTCCTCGGTGTGCCAGCACGTCGGTTGTCATCTGTGACCCCAAATTATTCATTTCTCTTGGTTTAAAGCACACAATCAGCATCCCTCCGCCAGCCAGCACGGATCGCAAGGGAAGGAAAAGCACGTGGGCCCTGTGCGTTGGATCATACATGACCTTTATTGGAGACAGGCGGGGTCATTTATTATACAGAAGTAACATCACACCATTCTCTTCCCATTTAATTCCTTTTAGTCTCCTTATAAATCTGTAGCAAAAGTGCACTTTGAACAGGTTTTAATCTATAGCATATATCTTTCAATATTCTCTCTCAGTCAGGTATTTTATTTGTAAAAATGTCTCGCCAGATATACAAAATACATGTCTAGTGTACTACATTAATTCTTGTATTTACTGTTTAGATTATTTTTAACTCAGTGCTCTCTTTTTTAAATTTTTTTTTTTGCAAGACTTAATGATGACAGGCTTCTGGTGGCGGCACCAGGAGAGGACTCACAGCTCGTGTGTGAACAAGGGGAGAAGACTCAGCCAGGAAGGATTTTCACACAATAGGAACAAGATGACAAGAAGGTTTGCTGTTATTGGATGTCTCCCTTAAAATGACAGTACTCTGTATAATAAAAAATAATTTAAAAACCCAATGTCCATGTGTTATCTTCTGGAAGCGGAGATGTACCCAGCTGGAACACAACGGTAATGATTAATTTGCATTTTGAGGACAGGAGTTAACTGCTAACATCATGTTTCTGGTCAGGAGAAGAAGAAACAGACACAGACAGCCACCACAAGATGTGAAATGCTGTTTTCCTGAGGACAATATTTTGGTAAAATGTTTTATATCCTGTACACGCCACAGAATTGCATAAGTTAAGTGTCCTCAAGAACAACAATCACTGGTATACACCATGAACGGCGGGGCTGGGAACAACCACAGAGAGGACAGCTCTTGTGTGACCCAGCAAGACGGAGAAAGGAAAATATTCATTCCCCCTGGTAGTTTAGAGCCAGCTGCAACAAGCTTTGGCACGGCAACAGGACTTCTCAAACAGAAAATTACGTAAGATTTTCTGAGATTTCTTACAAGCTTCCTTAGTCTTCTCCTTCTAGTTATCCTTGAGATTAGAATATGTACACACGTAACGGATAGTTACTGAATTTCAGTCTTCAAAAGACTAACAATTTCCCCTGTTAAGCAAGAGCTGCAGAGGTAAAACAATCAGAAGCATTTTTAGGGAGGTGTTATGATTCCCAGATCAATACAAACACTGTCAAGAGATGAGAAGAACACTTAGCAAGGTCACGTCTGGGTGGGTTGGTTTTCCTTCTTACGTGTTCATTACCTTGAAGACTAAGAACGATTTGATTAGTTACATAAATAACGCTTCCCTTGGTTAACCTGTCCCAATTAGTGCTGTTTCTGTGAATTAGCATAGATTCGAAACGCTAGTTGCATCAGTTTACTACGTACTGAGTGAAATGTTGAACAGATCCTGTCTCAGAATGAGGGCACTTTTGGTTTACGCAATAGCTCCAAGAAACGCTGTCACTTCAAACGTCCCACAGCAACTGGTTGCCAGACATACTCTTCAAAAGGTAACTGCTTAACTGCTTCTCTGCTCCCCCGAAGTCCGCAGCAGTGCCGCTTCGGGTCAAAACTTCTGCTTCAAAAGAAGAACGCACAATAGACCGGTCTGAATATGGATCAAGTTCCGTACCTCCCGAAGAAGAAACAGAACAGTAAAACTAAAAATAGAAAAAGAAGCAGCGCTGTTAGTGTTATCTAAAACCAAGATAATGCATAATGGGGAAATTTACAATGCTGCAGAGAGAGTTTTTTTGTTTTTTTTTTTTTTATAAAAATTACAGACTTGACATTTCCAATATGTCTTAGCTCTGTACTACTTCTCAAGTCTGAGTCACCAAAAATATCCAGCAACCAGCTGCTGTTCATATCCGAAAATATGCCTTCAGCTGACACTGAATATTGAAATCATTCTGCTAAAATACAGAAAAACGACGATGGTAGAAACCAAGGTATAGCCTCAGGCCAACGTTACATGGTAAAAATTCTACAATGCTACTTTTAAATCTCTTCTTCAGTCCATGAACAAATAAGCAGCCAGGTTTCAAGTAGAGGTAACACAGATTTTGGAAGATAGCACGTAAAAAAAAAGCCCAGAAAGAAAACTGGAACAAAAGCTCTTCTTGTTACGGCAGTCGGCACCAATCCCCCGCGAAATCGCAGGGAGAACTCTTTATTCGCCCTGCTGGATCTGTCCTGGTCCTACAGCAACAACGGGGAACTGCTTCTGCTGTCACAAATATGTTCCATCTGGACATATCTTGATCCCTTTTTTCTTTTATTTGTACACACTTGTCTTAGTCTCTTGACTGGTAGAAGAGGATATATCCAGATTCTGAGTTTTTGGAAATGTCTGATGTTAACCCATAGAATTCTTCAATGGCCTGGGCATCAATTTTCTGAAAATGAATGAGAGTTATAATTAGCCTCAGTCAAAAGATAACCCTAAGAATCCCTTTCCCAGACAAAGCATTATTTTCAGTTCTTGGGGATGACGCTGGAAAGCCACGCAGTATCAACACAACAATGTCTCGGTATCATTGAAGCCAACCAAATACAAGAAAACATTTTTTCCACTTATTACCTTACTCACTATTGAAAAAAAAAAGGAAATAATGATGAAATAATAAACCTCTCAGAAGTGGTGTACTCTTAAGATGGACTATAAAAAAAGGGATCTTACATAGAGAAGTTCTGCAAGTACTACTGGCAATTATACCACGAAATCTACGGATCTCATCTGATTACAATGTTCTGATCTTCTAAGAGCTTTCCTTCCTTCGGATTTCCTGGAACAACGTCTCCTGGAATATTATCTCAAGGTGTATGTTTTAAGAGAAATAAGTTGTTTGCCGTATTACAGAATTAAATCGCCTGCTTATATTCAAAGTTGTGAACTACATGCAGAAAAGTAGTTTTTCTTCTAGCACTCCAACCAGCAAGACCTTTGGGGCGTTTTAAAGGGCTTTGAAAGATGCAAGTTCTACAGTCTTGACCCAGCTCCTGAGAATGACTGGCTTCCCGTTACTGGATTTGATTCTGCAGTCAGCAGAGGGCAAGCGTAGAGACCAAAACACTGCAACAAAATACTCCCAATGACCCGTGTTGCTCAGCACTCCGCTGTGGTTTATTATTTTAAAATACCTTTAGGACTCCAGATCCACAGAGATGAGAGGCTGAAGGAGCCTGAATTTGTTGTGGAGGACCAAAGGCCTGAAATTCTCCTTTATCCCCCAAGGCATAAAGTTGAGGAAGCAAAAAACATTGAGAACACACCAGGCTCTGGGTTGAACACCTGCTTTGAGTGTGAGAGGCTGCAGCAGTGACCAACTTGTGCTGACATTTAAAAAGAAAGAGACCACACTACGACCCCCTCAAGGAGTCTCCTCGGCTACAGAACCCATTTGGCCGCACGCTAAGTCACCGCTCACTGAACAGACCTTAGCATCACCACCAAACACCAAAGCACTGGTTGCTCCAAGCGGCACTGCCCAACAACCTGCAAGGTTAGGCCATCCTTCTTGAAGCATCCGAAAAACAGACACAGGAAGTTTTCAGAAGATGCATCAAACTGAACGACAGAGCTGCAGAAATTCTCCCTTGAATAGTTTTTTTAAAAAAAAAAAAAAAAGGGGGTGGGGGGAATGGATGACGGGGACCCCCCAAACAGATGTTTTGTCTTTCTCTCTTCTCCATTCAAGGACTTCAGAGAAGCTGCAATGCTGGTCTAAGGGCTTTTGCATTTTCACACAATTTATTAACGTGATGTCTACTACAAACTGTTAGATAACACATTTTAACAGGAAAACAGCAAAAGAACGTTCTTCAGTTCTTGTAATATATTTAGCAGACAACTCAAACACGTTTTATTTTAAGTGCCAACTAACTTGCTATGCAATCAAGCCTACTTCCACTACTCATTTGGAATGCAACTCAAACATTTGATACAGATTAATTCATCCTGCAGATATTTTTAGTTTCAGCACGGCAAAACTGACTTCCTTTTTTAATTTCACTACCCACAGAAAACACAGTGGAACTGAAAGAAGATCATACAGACTCTATTCTTCCCAGCCTTAGCTGACCACTTACGTTGTTGACAGCCCAGTCACAGCTTCAGAGTAATGACCAGTTGGTGGTTTCACAACTACTTCTAGGATTCTGCAGCCTCACCTGGCATTAAGATGATTTTTTTTCCTGTTAACTGAGCTTAAATAACCTTTATTCATTTCCAGACAACTATTCTGGTTCCTCAAAACAAATCCTTTTCTTGCATTCAACTGAATGCTGCAAATCTCTGAAAAATATTTAAGCAGAGACATACAATCATCCTCCCCCTTTTCTCCACTTGGAAAACCCCCTGGATGGACACTTCTCCCTCTCTTTTTCAGATAAACACTGTCACTGTGATGTATCGCTTAGCTGCTCTAATGACAACACGTCAGACTAGCCAGAGATCGTTTACTCAGGTTCCTCAATTAATTCTGCTTGGCGCAGTACCCCAGTTGGAGCGATTTGCCTCCTGGATTTGATGCAGTTGCTTTTCACATATGCTGTAGTATGTTTGATGATCATCTGTCTTCAATTTAATTGAGAGTTGGCCTCCCAACCAAATCCAAATAGATAAATAAATATGACTTCACCACTTCTGACACTCAGTGGGTAATAAGGATAAACTACTTCCTACTGACAGTTTGGAGTTATTAATTCATATCCCCTGCCAAAAATGCAACAAAGCTTTTTAACTGTATTTAAAGGGAAAAAAAAAAAAAAAAAAAGCTTTCTCCTGTGTTCTCTTTCAGTTGCAATATCTGTACACAGGCACGAGGGCTTTGGACTCATCTTCTGAAGTCTGCTAACTAATATCTGTTTTGTTATTCAGCCAATTCACACCTAGAATGTTAAGTCTCCAAAGTTTAAAAAAAAAAAAAATTAAAATATTCTGCTTTCATGTTCTTAGAGTCTCTGAAGAGCAGAAGGCTCCTGCGGTTAGCCCTAAAACCAGAAACTCATGCAGAATTCATGTTCTAGGGGATTTGGGGCTTTGGGGTTTTTTTGCCGCTCCATTTTTGAGGACAGCCTCTGCAATGTCACACATAGCAAACTATTTCCTGTGGTGTCACCTTATGGCCAACTACGAGCAGTTTGAAAATAGCACTTGGTCAAATTCAGAGCAGATATTTAAACCTCTTCAGGCAGCAGATGGAACTGATAAAAGCAGTTGTGGCTTTGCTTCACCTTTTCAGTGCATAGCCTATGGCACTGGTAAGGAACTAATTCTTGAGAGCTGATGACTACGCAGGGAGAGAGAGGACAGATGAGTAAAACTGCAGCTACTTCTTCCAGCAGCCTGTAGCATCAGTGGAGGAAAAGCAGTCTCCACCATCCTGTTCTGCTTCCTCACCAAATCACCAGAAATTCAGGTGAGTTCTAGAAGTTCGAGGAAAGAGAAGGGACGGTACCTCCTAGACAGAGGGAGGTGAGATGTAGGCTTCATGTTGACCACTCTTAGAAAGCAGGAGCAGGTAGGATGGAGAGTCAGTGAAAAGATCCTCTGCGACAAATCCAGCAGGAATCCTTACGCTACTCTCAAAGCGGGACAAGGAGCGGGTTCATCGGAAAGGGGCAATGATCTCACATTGATTCATGGGAAAAACAAAGTCTCAGTTTCACAGAAAACAAATAACACATGCGAACACCAGGCAGGCAGAGCCTTCTAGCAGGAAAAGGAACCTTAAACTTCTAGATCCGCAGCTGGGGCAGAGGTAGTGCTACAGGATGGGGCTACACTGATAATTCTAATCAAGACAGTGAAAACTCAAAGAGCCGTAGAAAACACAAAGAGTAGAAACTTCAGATCAAAGAGCTTTATTTTTACAGCATTTTAGATAAACTCTGCAAAAGATGAACTGAAAAAAAGGAAAGCCATGATTAAATTTAGAAGAGCAACTTAAAGGGGGGAAAAAAAAAAAGCATCCCTCCAGGAGAGAGGAACTACATTCTGCCTTACTTGTGACAGCTCCTTGAATTTATTATCCAATAACAGAGAGAGCATATTTAACAGCTGTGCTTTGGCACATCTATAAAAGTGCCAACAGCATTTGCAGACAGAAAGAAATTCCGTTTTGACCTAAAAGCTAAGATACACCATAGAAGTGAGTGACAGAAAACAAATATAGAACAATAAGATGGCTACTTGATATCTACTTCTAAAAGACAAGTTTATCTCCTGGATGGAGAAGACAGTGAATTTAAAAATCCTGAGGTGAACGCTATTTCCAAAATTAGCTGACAGAAGTACATACTTCAGCCGTGATAGAAACAGAGGAAAATAACCCTCAAAACACAATAATGGGAGAACAGCAACTGCTCATAGTCATCCAAACTATCCAAATCAGCAGGAAGCCTTCCCTGATGCTCAAAGCTGAGCAAAGATTTATTAAAAAAAACAAAACAAAACCAAAACATATATATATACACACACATCAAAACAAGCAAAGATTTTGCTGCACCTGCTTGGACACTGAGCATCAGGCCTCAGCCTTGACCGTGAGATCTTAGAGGCAAACACCACATTTTCATCTCTACAAAAAACAGTTCTACTGTGGTATTTGTTCTATTTTTTTATATTTGCTTAATTATTGTGTGAAATACATGGATATATAAATATTTTGGATATTAGTCTTTACAGATATGTTAGTAGAAAAGTGAAGGAATCCCTTGCTTGAGCAGACTGTTTAAAGATTATTACAAGTAGCCCAAATACCTTTGCATACCCTCAGGGCCTTACCACAGTCTCCCAAAGTCTTTTTTACAATTTTTCTACACTTCAGTTTGTTGGGGAAAACTGCCTACAAAACAAGCTTAGAAGTTCTTAAACACAGAGATGAAATGCAACTAGCACAGAGCCTAAAAGGGGGGCTGCAATAAGAGCATTTCAGATCTTGAGTAAGACAATTGTGGTATTTCAGGCTGAGCAGGTGGACCACCCCACGTCTCGAGGTGTTCGTACAGCCCTTGTGTTGATTTGCTCTTCTCCACTCTACCTCTATCATGAAGATGGACAAAAACGCTGACGTTCACTTCTGAAACACCCAGAATTACTCTGTGCACAAGTTTTGCCGAAAGACTTTCACAGGTGCAAAAGCTAACCCCAGAGGTAAAAACGGAGCCGGAGAGTGAGACTGCCTACGCTTGTTTTCACCACGGAAAAAGCACACCTACCTCTACGATGTCGTCATCAAACAGCAACCAAAAGCCATGGCTCTTCACAATGGTGATATAATGTCCACGGTTTGGACCACTGCCGGAAAAAAGGATTGAAGACTTGTTACCCTGGTGCCTACAAAGGCAGGACCACCGCTCTCCCACGTGATTCTAGCTATTCCTGGCAGAGTTAGATTTCCCAGCTCTTAATGTTGTCCAATACTACTCCTAACATTGTCTAGGTTCTCAGACTTTGACAAATTGCTTGAATTAAAACTTCTGGTTTTGCTCCTTGCCAAATACAATATATTCAAAATACACAAATTTGTAAATATTTTAGATAATCATCCATATATTTCAAAAAACAAAAGCCAGTTATTTCAGTCACTGTTTCATCACGTTCACCACTGCAGAGTATTCTAACCACTGTTCAAAAATTTTGATAACCATCTGAAATATTTTATTTGCACGGGAGATATTTTTGAATTCTTAGTGTGGTTTAGCCTACAGCTTTCTGCAACCGCTGTTCCCAGTTGGCCCATGGTAGTTTCCCAGTATGAGTTTACCACCTATATCTGAATGCTTACTTTGAAGGGAAGGGACAACAACATGACCTAACTCAAAGGGAGATGGATCTGCAGAGTAAAGGCAGGCAGATCGCCCTGAAAAGCTTGCAGTTTGGGATAATAAACTATATGGATGGAAAATTAGGAGCTATCAACCTACCAACCTCAAATTCTGAGATAACAGCCCAAAAACACAGTGAAAAAGAAAATATTTCCCCCTCCCCTTTACTTTTTACTTAGCATCTACATAAGGCTTTAAAACAACCTATATTCCTATCAGCTTTAGGCAAAGGAAAGTACTTCTCTAGGCTTCCAGAATTATTGATAAATGTAAATACACAACCTGCCACAGGATTAAACTTCTCTGGTTAGAGCAACTAAATCAAAAGTAAAACTGTAAGGGCAAAACATTTGAAACAAGTTCTGAGAACTCAATATAAAGTATATTTTTAAAATATTTAAGTTTTCGGTAAGTTCCTAGTAAGAATTGAAACCAGAAGAGTCACAGGACTCCTAAAAGCCCCATGTAAGACAACAGGTTTGAGAAGAAAAGGCAAAGCCATTTAATACATCTAAATTATTAATCACCATTGTTCAAACATGTAAGGATAGTTACAGGTGTAACAAATTAAGAGTCTCCAGAAGAAAATGCACACGATGAGATAAAAATGATTAACATAAATAAAAAATAGCACAACTGTACCACAACACAAATCACCTAGCATTATCCATAGTTTATTTTTACTAAATGTATGCAATAAGTGTGTTGATTATGTTGTCTTGCTCCTCACAAAGACACTTCAAAACATTTGTGTGCTGTAATAGCTTATTGCTTCACACTTCCAGAAGGCAGTTACAGAAGTTTTTGCCTTCCATGACTGCTTTTTCTCCTAACAGTGCTTAAAAATTTTTCCTCTTTGCTTTTAAACACACAACTAAAACCACTACAACAACAAAAATTCAATAAAGCTATTTTGAAAAAAATCAGCAGTACACAGCTTATTCCACGTGGTGGCACCAGCTTCCAAAAAAAGTCAATGATTAGCAAGTAGCAACATGAGAACTGTAAATTAATTCTGTTTCAGTAAGTGTTTTTCCAAGATTTATTTTTATTTCATTTAGCTTTCCTAAAAAGTAGGGTTGGAGGTGAGGTTTTTTTGTTTTTGCTTTTTAAAGACTGCTCTTATTTTGCTACAGCTCAAAGAAACTTGTCTGAATTGCTGCTGTATTTGAAAGCTGCTGAGAGCAAACCTGTGTACTCAGAAAGCAAAACTTAAAATAGTAAAAAAATAGTAAAAAACAAGACTGAAATATTTTTTCTTTAAAAAAAATACTTTTGGACAACTAGCTCTGACGCTACTTAAGACGCTTCTCACATTGTCAGCCGCTGTACTGCTATAAAATGGCATCTGGGTGACAGACTCCTTTTAAATGTCAAGAAAAGGCAGTGAAGGTCCACAAAGCACAAAGCCAACGTACCTGCCACAGTGAACAACAACAGCCACGAGGTCATACATTCTGTCAGGGTTTGTAGCATCTCCTGAAGTGTTGAAGAGCCGGAGCTCCAAGGGAAAGACTACACGGTAGGAGAGTTTGGTGTATCGATGCAGCTGGTCCATGTATTTGAACCTTTTTAAGTGCAGGGCTAGGATCATGGGCAACTTTTTCACTCTCATTCTGAGCCACAAACGTATGTTAAACAAAGAACAAGGTATTAGCAGATCACGTAAAACAAAGCTTTGTTCAAGAACAGTTTCAATATGATTAAAAGGCATCTAAAAGGTTGATGAAGATTTTAAAAAGGCTGCTTTTCTCACCTATATTCCAGTGAGAACAGTAATATTTATTCTAAAAAATTAACTACACAACCGACAGCTGAATGCAGGACAAGTGCCTCTGTTGAAAACATCAATTTTTCATCACATCAATGGGAAGAAAGAGATGGAATAAATCTGTCTTGCTGCTCTGGCTGCAGCCAAGTATGAGGTGAGAAATAAGGTTTTTGTATCTAGTATTCATAGTGAGAGCAGATGGGGAGGTTTTCCGTGGCTTTAAGCTGATTAATGCTAACTGGGGAAAAAATGTCAGGAAGCACCAGATACAAGCTCTTCTGGGAGGAACACAAAATGAATCTCTTCATTTCTCTCTGATAAGGTTGCCACGAGGTTACTTGGTTTCTCCACTCTTCCTTACTCCCTTCCCCACCAAACACAGACCTAAACAATCTTAGGGTTTATTTTTACCGAATTCACAAGGTGTGCTTTTCCAACAGCTGCCCATTTGAAGAGAGCATTTACATTAGCCTGAGTATTTGAACCTTACCTCTTCTGTGCTTCCTGTTTACTGCGGCATTGCTCACAATAGTATTTATATTCACTGCATAGAGTCTCAGTGTTACTAAATCCTCTGTGGAAATGAAAGAAAAGGCAGATAAGCAGGGATATTCAGTCAGGCCATCCAGTTAAAAGTTACCGCTAATAACGCTGAAAAAACCCAAAGTACACACAGAAGATGAAATTCCTCTTATTTATACTGCTCATACCTCCCAAACACATTTTAGGTGTGTATGACCCAATCCTGGGATGTAGTATCAATGTTCAGCTGGAAAAATCTGGAAACTACACCCTCAAGTATTAACTGCATACTTGCTGGGCAGGAGCCAAACACAACAGGTAACAAACAGCAAAAAGGTGCTTGTGTTTTGTTTCCAGAGGTAGCCACTCCATGTTTTCTTTGGTGGCAGACACTAAATATTAAGACCTACAGCCATTAGCCCTTGACTAGCCAAGTCTGGGTTACCTTTCAAACTCCTAGCAATTACATCTCCATTATCAGCTACTAAAAACCTGGATGCTACAATGCAACTTGCAGTGTCCCAGCAGCTAAGCCTTGGATCTAGCAGTCAAATAGATGGAGCAAATTTCTACCAGAAAAAAAAAATCTGACCACAAACACCAGGATCAGACAACTGAAGTGCAAAAAAAATATTACAATCAACAAGAATTTATTATGAAACCAAACACACCATGTTTAGCTTTGATAACACCTGACTATATGATGTAACAAATTAAAATCCCCATAAAAGAAAGTGAAAATCAATCTTATGTACCACCAAGAAATCCTGGTACTCATTAAGTACTAAATACCACCAAAGAACTAACAGCTTCAAAAACCCACGATAAAGATAAAATGAACAGCACTCTGAACAGAACATATTTTACAAAAAGTCAAACCCTACAACTGTTGCACAACAGAGCAACTAAGCTAAGCTCTTGCCCTCTGACCACGGGCAGGTATCTTTTCCATTCCCAAATATTTCCCTTTACCTTAGACAGTGTGTAATTGATGTATTTTGTTCCACATCAACCGATAGATCCAGAAAGTCCTCATCTTTGCTACTAACCTTGAAAACAATAAGAAGAAATACTTCATAACAGTTTACAACTGGCAGATTTCTTTTAACCATCTCTGGAATGATGCAATGTCCTTGCTGCAAGTAGAGGTCTTCATGATAAAAAATAAATATACACACACACAGAGGCCCTTTCTTGAGGTAAACTAAAACTGAAGAAATAATCTGATGTGGAGAGAGAAATATTAAAAAAAAAACCCAAAAAAGTCCAAACCCAGGAAAAAAAAAAAAACACATAAAAACCAAACTCAAAAACGTTTCTTGTAAAACATCTCTCCTCCTTGAGACTTCAAGAGACACATCTACTTACTCTACTGGAAAAACCGCGTTTTTAACCACTCAGAGCTGGAGAAGCTTTAACTGTATTCCGTTCTGCTTTGTAGGCTGACACAGCTTTCTGCTGCATTTCAGAGTTTAACAGTAAATACTTACAGGAAATGCAGAAACAGGCAGATGGGTTTTCAATTAGATAGGTTAGCAGTTAGGGAAACCATCTTTTCATTTGTGGAACAGTCACATTTGATTTCAAAATTCTTGAGACAGAATCTTATTAATGTCATTTTTAGGGCTTCTACTCACCATACAACCATAATTTTAGATTTAAACGCCAAGGACAGTCATTTTAGTTGTAATCACTTCTCTTTTTTTTCTCTCTCCATCTGGGTTTTCATTTTTTTTTTTTTTTCCCAGAAATATTAAATCAGACATAGCACATGGCTAATTACCAATTCCTGCTCTGAAGGTGGTGTGGTTCTTCAAACTCTAGACTTTGTGCACTTCTTTTGCTCTCAAATGGCTATGGACCAGCACCAAGCACAGACTTCTAGTTCAAGAAATTCAGTTAATCCCAGAGTTAAACAAATAGTGAGCAACTCCCATGTAGAAACACAACATGAACTATCAATCACTGACACAGGAAATAACACGAAGACAAAAAGGCAGCTTATATCAGCCAGGTGCAGACTGCCTCGATGGAAACAGGGAGGAAGAACAGAAAAAACACTATGCTTTTTCTGAGAAACATACCTTAATGAGAATTGGTTTGAACATAGAGGTGATACAGTCATAAAATAGGCTATGCTCCATATTTTAATAGAGAGAGTGCAATTTCATCTATCCTAATAAATGAAAAAGTGTGCTTAGTATTAGGGAAAATGATCCAGAACCTGCGAAAAATCTAAGAGGTTTGGTTTTGTTTTAAACGTACAGCCTCACAGTTAAGACATCTGGTTTCATTGGTTAGTGTTCCTTGGAAGATTTCATGGACCCACGTCAGATCAGTCTTGTCTCCTTCTTCACTCTCAATGCTGCCATTCTGGAGTTTGCCATTCTGCTTCTCCTGCTTTTTCTCTTCTTGTAGCAAGTCAGCAATAGTGTTAAGTAGGTAGTTTAGGAATTCGTGTGCGTCCTGCTGCATATAATTATCAAATAATTCTGGAAAGGAAGAGATCAAGGAGAATGAAAAAAAAAATACAGATATTTCATAATATCAAGTTACAATGCTTTTAGCAATCAGTGTGTGCCCTTTCCCCTTCTCTGCCCCATGACACCATTGCGGGTTACACTGTTAAGTCTTTGAAGAATTGCACTTTGTTGTTCTCGCAATGGATATTAGGTTACCCTCACCTATTCCCTAGGCTGCAAGAAACAGGCAGCTGAAAAATAACATAAATGAAACTTAGTCTGGGCATTTCTTGGAACTAAAGAAAACCATGATTGGTTTTTTGTTGGTTTTTTTTTTTTACTTTGGGAAGCGAGAGAAAAAGAAATTCAGATATGTTGCCGTCGGCCATTAGTTCATTTAGTCCAGCATCAAGGTGCAAAAATCCCCTACTCTAAGTTTGTTATCTTTTCAACTTCAATTAGAGATGATAAATCAACACACAGAACTTTTCCTCGCAAAGTAGCTCTGGGAAATAACCGCTCGTTCTCATGAAAAGGATTTCATCCTACCGCAAATGTAAGAAAGCAGGCTAAGGATGGTCAAGTTTCCTCAGAGACTTTAACTTTGACCAACTCCATGAGGTCTATTTAGCCCACGACAATTTCTAGCCACGACCCAAAGTGTGCTGCCTTGCAGCAGGTCTCTACAGAACACAGTGCCAACGTGGAATAACTGGGGTACCGAGATGCGCGTACGTGCTCAGTATGTGGTCTGAGCAAGCACAGAAACCAAGATATCTGGATAATCCTCTTACGACCCAGCATAGTTCTGATATAATCTCCGTTCCTACGCTACAGAGGTGGTGAAATTCACACCACAAACAGGAGTTCAAAAATCTTCCAGAAATCTGTTAAAGCTTGACAATTTGGACTCACTTAAAAAGGAAATCGTGTTTACGTTCTATATGCTTAAATCTCCAATGATTAAATCTGCATAAAAATGTCATCTATTCATTTACCATTTTCTTTCCTCAATCGGGAAATAAATTTCTTGGGTGGGATGACTCCCACCTTCTTCTTTTGCGTAGCAATACTGTTGAAGAGATCAGAGAGGCATGTCAGGAGGCTTTCCTTCTTTCGAGGCTGCACTTTGTATGCCAAAACTTTTTCCCGAAATGGACGACAAAAATAAAGTGCCTGTAAGACTGAGTTGCAGTAGCAGGTATTGCCGAACTGGTTAAAACAGAACAGAAGGAAAACAAACGTTTTCATATTAGGTCTGGTAAAAAGTAATAAAAGGAAGAGGTTGAGCATTAAGAACGTCACATACTGAAAATGGAAAAGTTGTCTGTCAGAGTTCATTTACTGGGGAAATACTAGTAGGTATGGAGGAAAAGACGCATCCTTGTATCATCACGGCTGGTCACAGCAAGAAAAGGAAGAGGAGACAGCAGTCACAGTGATACTGGGCACACACCAAAAAAAAAAAATCCAACTGAGGTCTCATCACAAAATCAAAACTTCTGGAGACACAGCATGCTACTAATCCTGATAGGGGAGGTTCTGCTGATACTGATGTGGAGGGGTGCCAAGGATCCAGCCGAACGGAGGGATGGGAAAAGGGAAAAAGGGAGAGACGGCATCCGTCAGCATCTCTGCATCTCGACTGTATGACAGCAACAAGAGCTCCACTCATGAATTCATAGATTAGATTTGCCTGTGTCAGATATGCAATGCTGGCAAGGTATATGTTAAATATTTCCTGTTTATAATGAAATATTATGAGAAGTCCACGATGCAGGCAAATTCAAAGAGCAGCTGGTTTACATCTGCCGTATCTGAAGGCAGTGTCATTTTAGAGAAAGGCCAGCGATAACAACTTCCAGAAGCAGTGTTCCACATTGCTTCACAAGAAGAAACACTCAGACCACTGAGAGATTAGCATATCATCTACAAGAAATACACCATGGGTTGGTTTTGGTTTTTTT
>JAAGAY010122725.1:606-24915 GCA_011801015.1 Ardeotis arabs
ACTTGCACAGCCTCTTTGTAGTCCTCCCAGGCTACCTGCCTCCACTTCCACCCTCTATAGGCTTTCTTCTTTACTTTCAGTCGGTCAGGAGCTCCTTGCTCATCCACGTGGGCCTCCTGGCCTTTTTGCCCAACTTGTATCTACTGTATAGATACAAGATATATATAGATAGATATTAAGCTATTTTTCCCTAAAAATAGTGATAACAGAAATTGTGCATGGAGATCTTCCCAAAGTAGCTGAAGTTAGGTAGTTTTGCAATCAGTCTTCTCTGCCATGCTTTCCACTACACCTTTATACTAACACAGGGAAACAAAACAACACAAAAGAAAAATGGCAGTAAATACATTTCGGCTAGAAATTGGGAGAGTTTCTGATTATCAGAGCAGTGAATTGTAAAACAGCATCCTGGGAAGGGAGACAGGGGTAAAGTATGAAGGAACGTTTGGATGGCTCTTGCTAAGTGAATGAACTGGGTCATATTTTGTAGTTCCTTCAAATGGAACAAGGAGACTCAGTGACCCTGTAATCCCCTTCCAACACATTGTTCCTAGATGGTATCTTTCCTGTAAATGGTTATAAAGCCAATCTGTTAACTGCTAATACCCTACTATTTTCAGAAAAGAACATCAAGACTCTCAAATAAACATATGTATAAGTTTACAAGTGTTTTTTTGACTTGAATCCAGCTTGCAACTCCATAAAATGAGATGGGTACACCTGTGGATGTTAAAACTAATGGGTCTTTCAAATCCTTTGGCAATCTCTAGTATAAATTGAGGGGATCCAGCTGCTAAGTAAGGAAATATTTTCCACTCATAGACTGTCCAAAAATGGCCAGGAGATTAAAGTAAGAATGAACCTGTTCCAAAGGGTCATTATGTCTGACAGTCATGTCCTGCTACATCAGCTATATTAAAAAAAATGAGTAAATAAAGTAATAGCAAGAGAACACAGAAAAAATCAAAATAGAAATACATGTCCATTAAGAATGTTTTGACATGTGCTATTCAGGTTACTCTAAAATTAGTAGAGTTTATCACTTTATCATATCTACTGGGGCAAATTAATTGTCTTTGAACAAACTCCACCAGCTTCAGTGAAAGTGCAGTGAGCTTCCCTGTCACGTTTCTGTCTACCTAGGACAGGTACAAGTCATCTTGCAAATGCTGATACTATAAAATATTCACCAGTGTAGTTCTGAGTCTTACTCAAGCAATGAGTCTGATTCCAGTGTAGTTCTTATTTCATAGGAAAAAAAAATGAAGTTGCTGTGGGAAACATATCTTACACATGAAAAAATACAGCAAGAATTGAAAATAAATCTCTGGTTAAATGAATTGGCTATTTAAATAGCAAAGTTCTGAAGACACAGGCCAAATGACAATGAATTCTGTAATTCAGTCCTCTAAAGGGAGTAAATTGAGTGTATGATGAATGCAGATGTCTCTTAAATGCATCTGATACCAATTCTTGACTTCAGAGTCAGCAACTTCTTTTTATTTCAATAGGAATATTAATCTATTTATTAATCTTTTAATCTATTGATTAATCTTTTGCAGATCTTAATATTGAGCATACAGCAAAAGCTGGAATTACCTCTGTATTCCAGGAGGACTGTATCACGAGATAGTGTGCTAATTTTCTGTTCCATGACCCAAGGTCCCAGCTTCTTCTTGCCTCCTTGTCCCTTTTAGACTCTCATGAGATTGGCTGTTCAATGCAAGTGAAACTCTTGTCTCTTTCCACCACACCACTCCACTAGTTTTAATCAACGGTCTTTTAAAGGTTTTAGTATGTCCCCTCTTGTTTGTTGGTCCTAACTGAACAAGGTAATTAAAGTATGTAAGTGCTTTATGTATTCTTGGCTGTTCCTGTTGAGGTTGGTGGAGCAATTAAGTAGCTTCAGTGACTGCTTATGTACCTCGAAGACTCTATGTCTCAAGTTTTTCTCAAATGCAACTTCCAGCCTTAATGGCGATATCAGTTTAGAAAAATGTACTTGTGACTAAGCAGCTCTGCTTCAGAGCTAAAGAAAAACAACTACATTAAAAAGGTCTTGGTGTGAGACACTCATTTGTAATAAAGAACTGAGATACAAAGCTGATAAAACTAAACTAGAAGTGCAGCCTAATAGTTTAGTGAGAACAATGCAATAGCAGGTAAAGCTAAAGGCTTATACATGCTACATGCAAAATTATGAAGTTGGGAAAGTTAAACCATTCTGATCAGATGAAAAAAAAAACCAAACCACAATACTTTAGACTGTACTGGAGTCACAGTTAACAAATACCTAATATGCTCCTGCTATTTAAGTGACGCTTCCTGTAGATCCTATTGCAGAGGTTCAGAATTCTGCTGTGTCAGAAATCTTCCTTCCATGAAGTATTTTAAAACATAATTTTCCCACAGATCAGACACTAAAATTATGCTCTGTGTTTTTTCTTTCAATTATTCAATAATCTGATTTCTGCATGTCTTGTTGCTTCATTTACAGGTGACTGATACCTCTATCCAATGCTTGGCTAGAGCCTCCCATCACCTCTACTTCTTGGATGTCTCAGGTTGCATTCATCTTACTGACAAAGCACTGAAACATCTTTGGAAAGGTTGTAAGCAGCTCTGGATTATCAAGATGCTGTACTGTAGAAATATTACCAAGTAAGAAGGTATTTCCTAATCTTAATTCAGAGGTGGTTGTAAACCTAAAACCATGAGTTTTTTTCTTCATTGGCATCATGTTGCTGTGCTAGGTCTCTGGCTTGAGCCATCTTGCTCCTTTATCTAGGAGGCGTCCACATTGCTGCCTTAGGATTACTGTGGCTTGATGCGCATATCTACATATTCTAGCGTCAGTCAGAAATGAAGGGAAATAGGGATCCCAGCTGTCTTTATGGCAGACAACATCCTGTTAGGGAAATTTCTGCAGGCACAGGCTATCACCTCAAGGGCCCATGGGAACATCAGACAGAAAAACAGACTGGGCCCAGTGCAGTCAGCCATCGCACTGAATGTGCACTCGAGCTCACGCCTAGGCTGTGTGGGAGCCTGTTTCTCAGCGGCTGTGTGTCAGTATATGGCAGAAGCAGATTTGAGCATTGGTGTGGGCCTGTGCTCAAAATGCAGCATGGTTACAGCGAATGAGTCAAAGTATCATAAGCACAGTTTCATGAATACAAGTGAAACATGCTATGTATCTAAAATTGGAACAAACAGTTCATCTACCACAATGTAATCCAGTTTCCCCACTGGTATAAATGGACCCAGCCTCTTGATTCCCCGTGGCATTTAAAAGCCAGTCAGTTCTGGACATGTTTAGACGTGATTTTTCGGTCTCCAAGATGCAGATGTAATGTTCATCACTCTTCCATGGGCGTTAAAAGCATCACAGACCAGGCACTGTACACCTAGAACCATTCTGATCAGGTGAAAAAAAAATACCACAATACTTTAGACTGTACTGGAATCACAGTTAACAAATACCTAATATGCTCCTGCTATTTAAGTGACGCTTCCTGTAGCATAGACTGAAACTGTTTGGGAAGAACTACAGTTTAAGCATGGTTGATATATCTGAGTATATAACTTTATGACTTCAGTAAGAGTAAGAAATAGATACTACTATATTATATAGAAAATGTCCATACTAGCAGAGCTCTAACTCCACTCTGACAGGACCGCTGTAGATCGTGCACTCTATCCTGAATCATTCCAGGGTTTAATAGTCACTTTAGAGGCCACAAGACCAATGCAGATGCTTAATAACTTGAAATATATTTCCAGTGTGCTTCATGCTTTCCAAACCCTCCTTGGTTTATTTCCCTCTATCTGTCTCACCACAAACAATTCTACTGTCATTACATTTATTTTCTTTACTTCTCTCTGACTTAGTTCTCTTAATGTGATCTCAGACCTTCCATCTCAAAACCTCTACTTCTAATTAAATACTTGTTAGATACAGAAAGTGTTTTACTTGTTAGATACAGAAAGTGTTTTGAAGGATTGGTATGCAAGAGTACAAACTAAAAAAATTATTCTAAATGAACTACACTGTTCATTCTGAAAAAAAGATATTTCAAATACAATTAATTTCCACACAACTTTCTGATTTACAGTTTTTCTCATATTAACTCTAAAGGGATTTTTTTTTTACCCTCAGATTATGGTTGTTGACTTGCTTTTTCTGTGACTTCATTCTCTGTTTAGACATAGTGTGTCATCCCTTTTGGTCTCTGGTTGCTTGTACATCTTCCCGTAGAAGTGAGATGTCGTAGGAACAGAAATTTGAGTGAGTTCCAATTTCTGTTGGATGAGCCATGATCAAAGAGCTGATCTGACTTCTCAGAAAACCTTTTGCATTATTGTAGCCTTTGCAGGATGACCCAGGATTATTCCTCTGCCTCAGAATCCCACATTGGGTTCTCCAAACCTCTTGATTAAACTCTTCTGACTCAGCCAAGGAATTTCCCAGCCAGTTATTTTTACTGTAAAGAAAGCCCTGGAGAGTTACAGATCTTTACAAAACAAAAAGCCGCCATGAGACACACATCTCCACCCAGTGTTATATTTGCCCTTTTTGTGATTTTTTAGAACTAGGCAAACTTCTCCAGTTTTACTTTCTTGAGCCTGATTTTCTGGTATGTGACAGTGGATGGCTCTTTTCTTTGCCAGCCTCAGTCTCTAACTCTTTGCACCATATGTTCAATGATATGAAACTCCTACTCCATGCCATTTGAGTCTGGGACAAAAACTATTGGTGGATCCATCATGTAGAACAGTTCAGCACTGAAGATGTTTTGCTTGTTCCTTCCAACAGGTCTGAAGAGCCTCCCCAGACCTAGGCAGGCTGCAGAATACACTGACCGCATCAAGACCAGAGTGGCTTTTCAATGCAGACTCTAAAATTGTCATTACATGGAACGATATTAAGAAACTAAAGGAGTTCACAGCTGGAGCCAGATATATTCCATATCCTGTATCTGTCACTCTTTAGAAAAATATTTTTTGTTGTAGTTCGAGGCAAATACTGCAAAGATGATAAAAACCATTTGTTTTCTGCCAATAACTACATCAAAAGCACAGTAAAATATGGCAGTGATGCTACGTTGTTAGTCATCTTGCAGCAGATTTTCAGTAATGACATCAAAAGCAGTGACAGTACTGTCACTTATATGTCACAGTATATTTTTATAGAACTATGCATTTCATTCACAACCTGTATGTTTTTAGTAATGAATAATAAGTGACAGATTGTCAGAAAAATGAACAACATGGCCTTATTCTCTGTTTTCAGAGTAACTCTTAAAACATTATTTGGGTTCTGAGATTTTCACAGAATGTAGAAGAAAGGGCTGTTTTCAGGTGTAATTTATGTTCTGGAGGTGTGAAACCTACATTTCAGAGAAATTTCATTCCCTGTTGAAGGAGATGGAAGAGGACATCTATGTAAAAATCAGATTAATCTGGAGAACTAAACATGCTAGTGGCTTAGGTTCTAAGCAATAGGAGAAATATGGTTTTAGTTTAAAGTTGCCCTACAAAATCTATAAATCATGTATACTTCATTGTGCCAAGGAATTCTCCATTATTTATTATCAAACACTAACCAGTCCTAGCAGACATCTCTTAATAGACTGAGCCTTGCAGATATTGAGGCATATCTCTTGTATCGTGTCACATGCTTTTTCAAAGTTTCATTTTTACTGTTTCGTTGGATTAAAATAGAAAACATATGGAGCCACAAAGTTCTTCAAGTTTCAGTCCAATGCAGCTTCATAGGAAACACTTATGAGCATATAAGTAAGTTGTCCATTCTTTCCAGTATCAGGTAGCATTTGAGATCATATTTGCCAAAATACTAGCCTGGTTTCAGGTTTATTCAATGTTAGAAGGAAAAAAAAGGCCTATGGCCTGGTATCTTGCTGCACATTTCTGTATCCAGAGGCTAATGACCTTTCAGTGAATCTGTTTCTAAATGCCATAAAGAATCATCAATCACCTACCTGTGGGAGTAAATGGTACTGGTACAACTGATTTCTTCTACTGGAGGAAAAGCAAGCTAACTAACAGCTTTTTAAAATGTGGCTTCTGTAGGAAAAGGTTGTACTGGTTGTGATTCACTTGGGACTAATCCTAGAAGAAATAACACACTGGCATCTTTAGAGAAACACTTCTCTTCCCTGCAAAACATTCTCCTTAAAGCTCAAAACACAAATACCATTTAAAGTCAGCTGCAGTGCTGAGAAAGGTGTGGCTCCCTATTACATTTCTGGGTGCAAAATGGGAAAGGAAATCTACCATTGCCTTGAGAAGCCCTCGCCAGCCAGCCTTGTGCCCTCACCAAACTGCATCTCATCAGCAACAGTTTCGTTCCACCAAAAGCTGTTCTTTGAGAGCAGAAGTAAATGCTTCCTTATTTCTTGTCTGTACTAATGTGAAGCCAGTTACATTTCTTTTAAACTGATGACTACTTGGTTAACAAGTGACTCATCAACAAGTACTATTACTATTTTTGCCCTTTAAATGGAAATTACATTGGGTCTAAATAGCTACAATACATTTGGAGAACATTCTCATTTTGGGGTTGGTTGGGTGGTTTTTTTTGGTGTGTATATTTTCTGATGGTTGCTGTTGGTTAGAAAGGAGAAAGCAGAATTTCTTAGGTATTATCCAACTGTTCAGGTCTCAAGGCATGAAGGACTTGTCAGTTCAACACACGTAACTGGAAATGAAGACAGCCTACACATGATTTGGTAAAGGAGTAAGAATTATACTTAGATTTCTCTTGAAGAAGCAAAAAAATACCATAGTACTGTCGTCTCACTGACTGTAAATGACTGTAAATCGCTCTCCAGAAGTGACATGGAGGCTCCTGGAGTGCCATGTTTCACCTGTCACGTGCATTTGGATGTCATAAAAGGATACAACTACTGCAGCTGATATAGATGTCAGAATACTTCAGGTTTTACGTAGTCTCATCACTTTTTGTAACCTGGAGTATGTTTGCAGGATGCTTTCTGCTTTTCCCATTAACTGCTTGCCTCCACTTGCCTCTTCAGCTTAATTTCTCCTTAATTTGCACTATAAACAGTTCTCCCATGTTTAAGTTTTTATTTTCCATTACTTTTTACTCTTGATGGGCTTTTGTAGCCTCATCTCAAAAAGTCTTTTTCAAAACCCAGTCAAACATTTCTGAATTTTGGAATGGCTCAGGATTCAAACTGTGATGCAGAACTGTATTTCTTAGCTACTCCCTCTTAGTAAAGGGATTGAAACTTTGGGTAAGGATTCAATTATATATTCCAGTGCTGCTCAAGCCATGTCTTTGGGCCAATACTTTTGTCTGACTTACACTAAGAGATACTTGCCTTGCCAAAGATAATTGTAATTATTTGCCGAAATGCTTTTATTCATCAATGTACTCATTTAAGACACTATATAAATAAATGAGCAGGCTCTACCATAGCACAGTGTATCTTAAATAAATGATCTGTTTTGCCATGTGTTGAAAAGAAATGAATGGCTGTTTCTGGCAAACTAATCAACTGTAGCTCCAGGCATGGGACAGCATAAGTTTCCAAATAAATAGTAACAGCTCCCCTTATACATGCTTCAGACAGCTGCCATACATTGCAGTTTCCACGAAAAACAGGAATTTGGACTTGCATGAGTTGATTTTTATTTTATAGCTTAGGGCTTATAGGTAATATAAACTGTGCATACATTCCTCAATGGCACAGGCCTCCCTAATACAAAAACAGATACAGCCTTGTGCTCATGTGGTGCATACAGTGTGTCAGTGTTAGATGCGAAAAAAAAAGTACCCTGCAGTGGTTGAGAAGGAGCCCTCCCTGCTTCACTGATTTTGTCCCTTTTCCACCCCTCTCTGTTTCCCCTGTCCTGCTGTGGCAGTGCAGGCATCACAGCTGTGCTTGTCTGGCTCTTTTGTAACCATCATCTTCAGCGTTTTCACTTTAGGAAAAAAATACTGTAGTAGCAGATTACTGGCAGATAACAGACCACTTTAATTTGGATTTTTTTTTCTAGTATTGTCCAGATGCCGTATGATGTATTAGGAAACCGGCCAGCAGGGAGAAAGGCGACCTTGCTGCAGCTGTGACACATCAGATCAGGTTGAATCTCCTGAAGAGGATGGGAGATTTAGCGAGCTGGCTCTTCCCCAACGAGCCCATGAGCACGCTCAGCCCTGGGGAGCTTTCTGGAGCGCGAGAGCCAGCAATGAGGGGAGCTGCGGGAGGCGGGTGCTCTGCGCAGCCAGGCATGGGCTGACAGCCAAGTTGCAGGAGTGATGGAAAGAAAGAGACATTCAAAAGACTGAAAGTGGTAGGATGGGTTTCTTCAGTTTGGGAAGGCAATGAAAGTTGCTGAACTGACACTGCCTGGAAAGGAGAGAGAGGAGAGAGTTGCCCTTCAACTTCTTTTTAGGGTGTCTCACTCAGCAGGCCTGATTTTCTATTTCTGTGTCATTATTCTCTGGTGGTCATTATTCTTTGTGGTCTAATGCTGCAAAGGTGCAGTGGCCACAAAATGCTGAGGGAGATCAGAGGGGTCACAGGGTGTTTTTGGACATTGTAAGCAATTCTCTTCTGGTTCAGCTATGGCAGAAGCTGCAAAAGGCAGCCTTGGGGCGAGCTCGCGGCCAGTGCGGGTTAGCAGTGAAGCTCTGTAACACTGCCTGGTGTGTATGCAACTCAGGCTCAGAAACAAGACACTTTTAAAAGAGGTGAGTGAGAGAAGATAATGACAAGTGGAGAGGTTAGCCAAAAAGAAAGCAGAAGGTGTAACAGGAAAGGGTAAAAATAGTTGAAGGTGCCACAGAGACTATTTAAAGGAAAAAAAACCAGATAGGGACCTGCACGGTTACTATAGCCTTCCTATACAGCTATGAAGAACCACTCTGGAGACTCTGTGATATCTTTTGATGTAACTGGTTTATCTGTCTTGTTTGGTGTTATGTTTTCTTCAAAACACAGTGCTATTATTCCAATGGCATTGCCTACTCAGTGATCTGTGGTTTAGGCTCCCCAGTCCAGACAGACACTGATACACTGGAGCAAATGGAGATGAGGGCCACCAAGACCATTAAAGGGCTGGAGTACGTGATGTGTAAAGAGAGGCTGAGAGAATTGCTTTGCTCAGTCACGAGAACTTGGGCTGGAGGAGACTTTATTGCCATCTATAACTCTGATCAGAGGTCCCAGAAGAGAAGACATGGCCAGACTTTTCTCAAAGGTGCACTGATAGGACAAGTGGCATATATAAAGTTCTGATTACATACAAGGAAAACGTTTTTCAATCAGGAGGCTGGTGAAACACTTGAACAGGATCCCAGAGAGGCTGTGCAATCTTCATCCCTAGAGAGATTCAGAGCTCAGCTGGCAAACCCCTGACCCACCTGGTCTAGTTGGATCCATTTAGAGCAAGACCTGTTATCTTCTTTTTTAATTTCCACACCACCTCCTTTAATAGTGATAGCTTCAGTTAAAACAAGGAACTTTTACTCATTAAATTGCTTTTAGTGTTCTTTGTAGAAACAGCCTCTGCAAATTTCTTTTTACTTTTGTCATATTATTTTTTTTAACTCTTGTTGCAGGCAAGCTGTCTTAAAACATACAGCCAAACTGGAGAAACAAGAACATAATGATGCTGACCCTCCTTCCTGGTTTGGATGTGACTAGGATGGTAACATACTCACCTTCACCAAAAGCCACAAATCAGAGCCTGAATAAACAAATTCTTCAGAATGAAAGATGAAGAAATTGCACAACATCTTCTACAGTTCAGGGTTTTTTTTCACTAGAGCATGGAAAGAACACTGTATTATTTTTCTTCAAACTAATCATACTTTGATAAAAGGCTGTTTGTTGAATTAGTAAGGAAGCATTGCAGATCTTTCTCACAGGAAACAAGTGTATGCCTTCAAGCAAGACAGCCTCACCGAAACAACATTACTAACTTTCAGATGTTGATTCAAGCTGTCTTCATCGTTCAGTAATGAGAAGTTTTTGTAGTCCCATGCAGAGTAAGCAATAAATAAATCTGCATGTGCTTGGGGTTCTTGTTTGCCATGAAGGTCCTCTCCAGGACATAAACACTCTGACTTCCCACAGAACTTCACACTTGACACGGCTGGTACTCATCAAGTACGCTGTTCTTGAGCAATGAAGAGCAGTGAGTAGGTGATTCACAGTGACTACCAATTCTTTAACCCACAGCGATACACGGACATTTGAGCACAGTTCTCTACTTCTCAACAGTCACGCGTGCGCCCAGCGCCCTTATTGTCATAAAAGCCTCTAAGGCTGCATTCAAGTCTCCACGCGAGCTGATGCAGATCTGAAATGAGGGCGAGCTGGCAGCTGACAGAGTCAGGAGAATCAAATGAAAATGAGCACAGATGAGAAAAGTGTTAAGAGAGAAATTTCCTCCAGTTACAAGAACATGTCTTCCCATCAAACGGACAAAAACAAACAAAAAAAGCACACATGGGATTTGCCATTCAAATCCTAGTTACTGATAACCCACTAATCTTTCCTTGCCTAAAGAAAAATATAAAGTTTCACCTCATTGTAGCAGAACAAGACATTACTCAAATACCTTTGGGGAAACTCCCAAAGATTTGTCTTTATTCTGCTTACTATTGACCTTTATGTTAAAAGTTCTAGCTGGACTCAACATTTATTAGCTTGAAAAGAATATAAACAGAGTAGCTTTAGTGGTAGTACAATTTTTCTGATGGTTTATTTAAACTTCTTTAAGGAAGTAACTAGCAATCCTAATGTTTAATTCCAGCTAGTTTTAGGATATAAATGCCTTTGCTTTCTTTTGAACATTGAAGAAATAACATGCATGTTCTCCCTTAAATTGCTGACGGAGCAGTCCCAAAAAGCATAACTTAATCACTGAGGCTGACAGGCTTTGTGTTCTGGGTGAACGATGGAACCATTACATGGACTCAATTTTGTGAAATATCTACTACACTGTTTTTATTTTTCAGTGCAGTGTGTGAATTTAGAGATGCTTCTTTCACTTTGTCCGCAGCAGTGCACAGAAATCATTAGTTTCAAAATTTTTTTTTTAAATTTAAAACCATTACACATTTATTTTTTTCTTACCATTTAAAAGTGTAATAATAATAGTAACTAGTAATATTATATTGCTTTTAGTAATAACATCAGTAATATTTTATATATTAGTGTTTACATTTAAAATAAGCAATAATTTGTCATACACATCAGTGCCCATCTCATCCTAATAAACAGTACACAAAACGTCAAATAGAAGGTGGAGTTTTTAACCACCCTGAATTATAGCAAAAATGCTGCCCTTGACTATTGAAGTCCATTAGCCAGGGGCAATTATACCTCTTGGGGAATCCTGTGGGAAAGGAGAAGCTAATTTCATAGCGTACCTTTACGATCTAACATACATACATACGCACACACATATACACAACTTAAACCTTGAGCTGACACACTCTGAACTCCTCTTTGCTACTCTCCATCCACTCAGTTGTCATGAGTTCTTACATTTCAGTTTTAAAACACAAATTTCAGTACTTTTATAAGGTGCCATATATATGTATGGAAAGGCTTTTAAAAGCTCCATTTACTTTACTGTGTGTTTGTATTTCAGTAACACAAAATTCCCCACAAAAATCATGTATGCCCTTATGCCCTTGTGCAGGGCATAGACACTTCTCTTACCTCCCTCCCGTGCCTTTCTGCCTCAAGGAGCTTACAGTCCCGTCAGGCAGGGCTGACAGTAAGCCACTGGAAATGTAACAAACAAATAGATTACAGTTCTCAGTTACTAGGCCAATACTTTCATTCTTTGGTAGCTTTTACTTTAGGGGAACGTTCATGTGGACTCCTATCTGAAGTCAAGTTGGTGGAGTGTTCTTCCTTGAAATCAGCCAGACCCATGGCACTTTTGAATATTTATTTTAAAGGCGTTTCTTCGCAGACAAACAGTGGCAGATGTAGCTAGAGTTCTTATTTCTATCCACAAATAAGTGGTTCAGGATGACACAGAGCAAGTTCTGTCATTTCATGTGAGTAGTTTTACATATACAGTATCCATTGACAAGGCAAAAACTGCTTAGGGATCAAACACCAAATGAGAAGAGCAAATAAGAACTACAGCTCTGAAAGTGGTTTTATCCTATCCACAATACAAATAATTTTGTTGAACAAGATTCTCTGCATTTTGCATAAACCAGCAGAGTTCCCACAGTACTGAGACATTTAATTTAAAAATATAAAATTGCTTACACAGCATGTCATCTTGGAAGTAAATTTTCGTATTTTCAAATACCAGATGTAGAAAATGCTTTTTATTTACTTAAATGATGACTCCAAACTTTTGTTTGAAAGTTACCAGCTTTTAAACTGATGTGGTAAGTGGGTCAAGTTATACAAATTGTGAGTATGTAAGATCTTCTTGTTCCTAAAAGGCACTAAAAGTAAAGCAGACCTGTTAAGCACCAGCCACTGTCACAGGCCAACCCTGGGTTAAAACATCCTCGTTTTTAAAATTGTTTCTCTCTTATATTAAGAATATAGATCAACAAAATTTCATAATTTTACAGAAATGTTCCTTTACAATTTCTTGATTTAATCTCTTTGGCCTATTTCACCTTTAAGAACTCTTCAGCTTGACAGACTGGATCCAGCTTTGGCTTTTGAGACACACTTTGCCATGTTGTGTGTCAGCCTTAATCCATTTGTCTGTTTCATTCCTTTGATTCATGTGACCTGGAAAAGAGAGTTTTGTTTAGTTTATTTGACAGTAAACATATCTTCACATTGCATTTTTTTTTCAAGCTCCCTGGAAATACTTGTAAGACTTTTATTTGGAAGAATTTATATTTTTAACAGAGGCTTCTGCCATGTCATTCTTGATACAGTTTTTTGCATTAATCTCATTTCCCATACATGCTATTACAATGAAGTTGAGTTTTTTTATTATATGGTACCATTGTTTTTACTATGGGCTAGGAAATACGTCTACATTAGACATTAATCTGCCTAAGTAATTTGAAAAGTTTTAATCTTTACTGTAAGTATGGAAAAGAGACATGGGTAAGACCTGATTTTCCAGATGACCAGACATGTTGCTTTCTTATGATAATGGCTTTAAAAAACCCCCAGCCCTGAGATGTCTGTGTTCTTACACGTTTCACATAAACTTAGTACGCATGGTCATGCTCTGAAAAGCTCACTGTATAACAGACAAAGGAGAAAGTTCAACTTACCCTCATTTTACAATTAAGAAACTGAGGCCAAAAGAGAATAAGTAACCTTTCAAGTTTATACAGAAGATTTATGACCAAATTGGGAATTAAACTGGGATATTTTAAGTCCCAAATCAGTGCCTTTATCGCAAGATGAACCTTCACTTTGGTTTATCTTTACAAAATATATTTTATTATCACTTCAGCGTCTGTGTGACTGAGTGAATTCTAAGTTTAGAACTAATTTGAGGCTGGAATAGCATGAGGGATGGCAGGGAAGCAGATTCTGAAGCAACTTTGCAAACATGCTTTGCTCTGACCTGTAACACAGCTGAAATTAAATTTTGGCCCCGTCAAAAACAGTGGCAAAACTCCAGCTGACATCACTGCATCGCTTTCCACAACTCAAGCCTATGTGCCAGAACGTTTCAATAGCATTTCAGCACTTTGGTACTTCTCAGTGGGATTAGTTTAAGGGTATGGGCCAAACCCACATCAATTCACTAGCAGGCGAAGGTACCGTTTAGAGATACAGGATTTTCAGGAGTCCAACAGTGATGAGTTCTCCCACTGAATGAAGAGGTATTTCAGTGTCCTTTGGTATCAGACTACAACATGCCTTCAAGGATCTCCACACCAATGTCCTAGTACAATTTCTGCACTCCTGATTGCTCCAGGCAGCAGCAGTCTCAATCCCACTCAGTCTCAATGTTATTCCTACTGTAAGGCAGAATGCACAGTTCTAGCCCCCATCTAATGATGGACTTAAATCTACGATGTTCATTATGAAATTGGACAAATATGTTGCACATGAAGTCTGTTAAAATCTGAAACTTCAAGTCATAGAATCATAGAATCGTTAGGGTTGGAAGGGACCTTCAAAGGTCATCTAGTCCAGCCCCCCTGCAAGGAGCAGGGACATCCCCGACCAGATCAGGTTGCTCAGAGCCTCATCCAGCCTGGCCTTGAATGTTTCCAGGGACGGGGCTTCCACCACCTCTCTGGGAAACCTGTTCCAGTGTTCTACCACTCTCATTATAAAAAATTTATTCCTTATACCAGGTCTGAATCTACCTCCCTCTATTTTAAAACCATTAGCCCTTGTCCTATCAAAATTCCTCAGAAAGCTTTCCCGAATAATTGATTTGCAATAGTATTATATCAGAAAATACAGGACAGAAATTAAAACAAAATCTTGTCTTTTAAGTAGAGGTAGCCCTTAAAACATCACATCACTCTGAATTTGAAACAGGAAAGAGCCTCCAGGTGTCAAAAAGTGAACCGTGAAAGAAGTATAAAGGAAAATTTCAGCTGATCCCTTAACAGAGTTGTAGAGCACTGAAAATACAGCTTTTTTTTTCATAAGGAGAGAGGACACAATAAATATAGGTAGAGATATATTTCCAGAAAGTGGGTATTGGAGTGCTTGGTCCCAGTTCCTCTCTCTCACGTTTTGTCACTATAGCTTGTGTTTTTGTACAAGGAACAAACACTGCAGCACAGAATCAGCCCTGTAAACGAACAGAGTTACACACTGCTTACACACTGCTACACTTTTGCTAAAATTTAAAGAAGAATTTTGAAGAAACATAGAAACAAATTAACAAGAGTTGTTTTAAAGCTCAGTTGTTGTCTGAGCTCTGTTTCTCATTTTGCATTTGCTATGTGAACTTAGAAGAATGTTTTGTTCCTTATGCTTCTTTTGGAGATTTGCCCGTGAAGGGAATGCAGAAAATATCAAACTGCCTGCAGGAAAGTGAGTGTCAAGTTCCACTCCCTAGGGATGAAGATCTTCAAACTATTTTAAGGTTATTAAGCCTATGGCCAGTAGCAGGTTCAAATCAAGCTTAAGATATTTAAATAGCTTTGCGTATGAGGTGCTAATCAAGCAACAAGGTTTAGTTGGAGACCTTTTGATGACAGTTTGGTCTTAACTGTACTCACTGCCTGTACTCTGAATACTGTGGGAACATAAATGGATTTTGAGGATGACTTTGCTAGCATGATTAAATCATGAAAGCCAGCAGCCTGCTGGATTGAGAATAAGGAGGAAAAAAAAAAATTAATTTCAAAACCCACCAGTCAAGACAACAGCATGAGCTCAGGAGAAGACAGATGCACCAGTATGCTGTGTGGCCACGTTTTCAATTTAACACCCAGCAAAAAGGTGGGGTTTTTTCCCCATGTGTGGTGTCTAAAGGCAGAGAACACCTTTGCAGAAGTTTACACAGTCAAGTACTGACTGTTTATTCACTTGCCTTCCTGGAGACTGGAGAAGTTAGAGAGCTCTGTTTTCATAAAATAAAACACATGAAGAGGAGCATATTTTAAATGTTGTTCAGACTGTGTTATATCTCAGAAAGGCTGTGAACAGCTTGAGTTAAATGCAAGCTGAAACCAATAAAAATCTGTAGGATAGCATCTCATCTAATGTGTTTTGTAGAAGTTGGATGAACTTTCTATTTGACTTGAAGGAATGTAATCTTTTCCAGATAAAACCTGGGTTTTTGTTTGTTTTTTTTAAGATACTCCTTAAGGATCAAGGCTTCACAGAGGGACAGTGTTTAGAGGGACACTGTAAAGTAAAGCTCTTCCCATTCAATTCTAGTGGCAGAGAGTCAATAAAAATTGCTTCTAGGAAAGAAGGAAAGTTTTGAAGAAGTGCCTTGAGAACAGATAAAACAGGGAGAGACTCAGCAGTGGATAGTTTTACTCCTGGGATCAGAATTGTTACTCTGAACGCAACAGACCCGAGTCAGCTTCACAGCGGGGAGAAGGAGTGCTACACTTGGACAGCTGTTAAGCTTCAGAAAAAACTAAAGTTTCAGCAGACTGACATAATACAAGCCCTTTCAATTATTTCCCTTTTAACAGCAAGCTGCTTGCCTCACATTATTCACCGTCCCTTCAGCTGTGTTTGTGTTTAACCCTGGAACTCCATGCAGCTAAAAACGCAGACATTACCTTAAAGTAACCAATACAGAATTGCTGATAACAGAAGCAGTTAAACATATCCGTAAAGCTTTGTGCGTGGTATGTGAGACCCATGCAGTCAGCTCCCTCCTTGCACACTGGCTTTGAAGCAATCCTAATGGGTAACTCAGAGCACTTCATAGGCTGCTCTCCCAGTACAACTGTATGAGGAGCCATTGTGTGAGCAGTGAGAAATAAGTTATTCCTGAAGGAAGGAAACATCTGTCTAAACCCCTTATGTTCCAGAGGGGAATCCAGATCTAACCTCCGGCAGATGTGAAAGTCTTACTATTTCACTCATGCCTGAGTGAACGACTGTTCTAAGGAGAAAGGTGCTTCTCACCACCATCTACCTGGAGAACCAGACAGGGTGAAAAAACTTAAGTATGTTATTAAGAAAAACCCAAAAAGTCAGAGATAGGACAGTGGTATCAATGTCCATCTTTTCAAGGGGACTTGGTAATTAGACAGGTTGACTCTCTCCGGAGGCACATGAAGAGGAAGGTCATCTAAGGAGTTCTTAGTGACCAAAAGAATAATTGGATGTTGGATCAACCCATAAGCTGGAAACTTGCATAGGAAAAAAGAGGTTAGAGAAGACAATGGGATTCTTCTCCACACGCAGGAGAGACATCTGAGGGAAGGCATAAGTTAACATGAAAGAACAAGCCCTATTACCTGTGTGCATGGTCACCAGAAGGCTCAAAGAGGAACACTGCTCAGATGTGGCTCAGCAAAGCTCTAGTGCTGATGGAGTGGGATTTGTACAAAAAGCTAAAAATCGTGTTAACTGCTGCAACTGTTGTCACACTGGATGACACAGGGAGCAAGTATGTCTCGACTTGGGAGAAGACAATAATTCCCAAAGAGTATGTTCTTTGTAAGAGGAAAGAAAAATACAAAGAGGTTGGTTTGCTAACTTGAGAAGGTAAGAATAGAGAGACATAATAACCTACAAAGACAAACATCCACAGCCTCTGAGGAGCGCTTGTGACATTGTGGGACTTCTACCAAGGAAACTCATGCAAGTGCTGAAAAACAGATGGAGTGAGTGATTGCCAAAGTTAAAAGCTCACTCCGCACCAAGCAGATGGATGGCATCAGGTCAAAGGTTGCTGCTGGATATGAACTTGGCACTAGAACTGGAGCCAGGGATGGAGAAAGATCTGGAATCAGATAAGTCCCTGGCAGCACTCGAAGATGGAAGATTTACATGGGTTTAAAAAAAAAAAGTGTGTGGGGGAATTGTATTCCAGACAATTAGATTTGGAAATTGGCACCATCAGCTACAAGGATGCAAAGAAAGTCCCTGAATGATTGCAAGACTTTTTCCACTAAGCTTACAGTTGTTAACACATAAGCTGGCAATGAAAGTGGGTGGAAGCACGCCCACTGGCTGCATTAATTTAGTCCTCAAATGTATCAATCCACATGCCTCATAACCTTCCCTTAGTGTGGGTGGGAGCAGATGGTCACATCAACTTAGGACAAGAGAAAATGGAGCTGAAAGCAACCTCCTGAGATGCACTGTATTTAACCTGACACAGTTGTCTAGCCTGTTCTTCACAATCTGCAGTACTGACAATCCTATGGCCTCACCAGGCAAGTGCCTACTACCAGAAAGTTTATCTTACTAAGTAGCTAAGTTTCCTTTACTGTAAGATCAAATAATAATTTCTAGTCCTATCACGAGTGGACAGGGAACAATTTTTCTTTCATCTTTGCAGCAATTTCTTGCGTACTGGAAAAGGGCATCTTATCTTCTCTCAGACTTCTCTTCTGTAGACAAAAACAACACTTTTAAAAAGTCTTCTCTCATAAATCATTTTTTACATCTATGATCAAAGTCCATACAGTTGTCCACATCCTTTTTGAAGTACAGTACTCAAAAGTGGACACCTTCCAGTAAAGTATTACTAATGCCATGTAAAGCCAAGGGATTATTTTGAGTTTTACAGAACAGTCATGTTAATACACTATTTTTGCAACTGTGTAACATTATTGTTTCCTGTTTACTGGTGTTTTTATTGAAATATTTCTTCTCTTGGGACCACACAGGTAGTTACTCCTACCTTCATACTCTGAACTTAAAAGGACTTCTTAGAAAAATGGCCTAAAAAGCATATGAATCAAGACTGAGTTTGAACCCTGCCCTTTAATATGTTAGTAACCCCTTTAGCATGACAGTCTCCTAAGCTCCTTTCCTGCTTGAATATTTGACACTTTTCAGCCTGCTACCCTTCCTCTTACCAGACAGAGTTCCAGATATAGTTAATGATCTCTACAGGCTTCTTAAATCAGCTGATATAAGAATACAGGCAGACCTGGAGACACAGGGAAGGCACAGATATTGAGTAGCAAGGACTAAGCAGAATGCTCTCTTCCTGCCCTCTTTGCCAGGAAAGGAAAAGAATGCCTTGACATGATCGCCACCAAAAGTTACTGGAGTTGATCAAGCACTCTCAAACTAGACAGCCAAACGCTTTCGCAGATGGAAGCTGGACCAGCACTTAGTATGAGAAATCTGGGTTTGTAACACATTTCATTACACCATACACGCTACTTTTAGGAGTGCCTACTGATGTCAATGGAAACAGATGCCTTAACTTTGCAGATTACTCTGAAGAGTAAACTCCCTGACACTGCTCTCTAGTTCCTTCCCTTTCTCAGTAAGTGTCCCAGTTTTGCAGCAACGTCCCTTCCTTTTCTAAAAGAGCAAAACACCTTTTCACACTCTCATCACTCTGCCTCTAGAGCACTCACTCCAGGCTTCCATCTTCTTGCTTTGACCAAATCCCGCTCTATTCCTTGGCTATCTTGCAAAACCCTGGATGTGACAGCTTATGGGACTGTAGCGTACTGACTTCCCTGCTCAGCGGGGAAATGGGAGCCATGAAGCAAGGTGATGACGTACATCATAGCCGCTGTAACAGCAGCAGGGAAGGATTTCCTAGAGCAGGTGACAGACCAGGTGCATGTTTACCCAAGTCACAGAACTATAGCCTGTCTTCCCACTGGAGAGCCTCCTCTCTAACATCTCTCACAATATTCCCAGAGGCAAGTAAAGCTCCCTGAAAGCAGCCAGTTCCTGTGTTATCCACATGAGAACTGGCCAGTTTCTGAAAAATCATCTATTTTTAAACTAACCTTTGAGCTCAGAAGCACAAAAATCTAAACTACCATGCTCTTGTGATACAGAGTTTCTTTTCACTTGGCAAAACTCCTCTTTTCTCTCCATTTTAGATTTCTTTAGTTGCAGCAGCAGGACAGCTATAGACTCTATACCTAACATTTCAACAGTGGATAATCTTCTCATCATATAGAAATAATATTAAATGATTTTTAATTATTTCAGAATCTACTTGTACAAGAAAATTCTCAAATATCAACTTGAAGAAGAAGAGATTGTTGAGAATGAGGGGACAAGTGCTTGGCCTGCAGAAAGAACACACTGTCTCCGTGGGATAAGATAAAGAGAAGGAGAAGCAGAGGAAGCATCTCCCTTGCCATGCCAAAGAAAGGGGAGGCACCGTTTTCAAAAGGGCAAGAAAACGAGCAAAGCACAGGTTAAAACCAACTACTTCATCTCCCTTCAGGTTTGTTGCTTCTTACTGGCTAGTGAAGAAAAGGGAGGAGAAAGCTGCTATAAATCATTGGCTGCATTATGTAAGAAAACTCTCAGCAAAGCTAAAAGCTGGGTATAAAGACAGATGAAGATACGTTACTTCAGGCCAGCGCTAATTTAGCTGAATTGTATCCTGCAGAAAATCCATTCCAAGGTATACTTTTAATTCACCTGTATTATGATCAATTTAGATCTATGTTTAATAATTTTTTGTGCAATGCTGTAACCTCTTTAAACAACTGATAATCAGTGGCCTCATGCTGTTGGCTCTGCATAATTCTTGCTGATTTCCATGCCTCTGGGATATGTATATTTGAGGGTTAACTAATTAGAGCTGCTTTTGGCCTTAACTGCCAAGATCATTTCCATACAGGATGGTGGGCTGAAAAACTGCATCTGCTTCAGCAATGACTGTCCTACATAAACACTGACTGGGTCGTGAAACCAAAGAAGCCATTCAGCTGCGTATATTTGAAACACCACTCTTATCTTTAATGTTGCCAGAACAACAAGATGGCTGACTAGCCAGTGGTCCTCCTTCACTGGGAGATGTGTTGCTTTATTGCTGAGGCAATTCATTCCATAGAGCCTTGCTGGAATGTGGGGTCCCTTCCACAGGTTTCTAGCCTGAGAACTTCCAACCATGGCCTTTAAAAAACTTGTATTTAATAACCACTAGTAAATTGAAATGCAAGTTACTGTTCAAGACAGGAAGAGATACACCTACACACTTCAAGACTACTATTTTATAAAAGCAGGCTAAATATTAAAATTATGTACATACACTTCTAACATTTCCTGACTTTGAGATTATCATCTTACATGGGGGAGGAAAAGAAGTTTTTTGCATATTTTTTTAGGTTTAAAACCAAAGAAAAACCTCAAAGCCTCACCCAATCTGCTATCACAGCAGGTCATACTGACATAACACTTTCAAAAACAAAGCTGGAGCCTTCAGACACATTACGTTAACGTTTCCTCTTGAGCAAACTGAGTAACTGGTAACAGCAACAATCTTAACTTCTAGATAGACACGTCCGGAGAGGAGGAGAGAAATACACACCCTGACAATGAATTGTACAACTGTTTTCTAAAGCAGGAAACAGCAAGACTTGGGATTCCCGAGTTCAATTTTAAATGTATTAGAAGAATGCTTCCAGTAATTGCAGGCACCCTTCCATGTACTCTCTATTCCTTCATGCTCCAGCGTCTTCTGCTCTTCTCCTAGCTATCTCTCACCCGTAATTTCTCAGCCTATCCTGCACTGTTTAATATTTATACTGTACCTTCATAAATATGCTATATACCCCTTTTACTTCCTCCTCCCACTCAACAGATATAGACAGAGAAAACTTTTCATTATATTCTCAATAGACATTCCCTGGGAATTTATTATATGTGACTGTCTAAGCCAACAAAGCAACGGGTCAAATTCAGCTCTGGATTACCTCCCACACATTCATTGGACTAACGCTGAGGATGAATTTGGCTCTAAGATTTTTGTTAGAGAAGCAGTTGTTTGCATTCACAAGTCATTTACTAAACAAAAAAAAAAGTCATCTAGTAACATGGGGAGTACAATGGCACAAGCGAACATCTGAACAAGAAGAAGCCAAGAGCAATAAACTCATAAGGAAACATGAATGCCTTTGACTAAGACCAGACAGACATTCATTGGAAGCCAAGATTAGTAAGCCTTACCACTTATAGTTACATGATCGTCTTTGGAGGCACTCTGTGTTTCTTTTAACTGGATCTCTGAGCTCACATCCACTTTTCTTCCAGACAATTGTAAATAGGCTTTGAGAGAGGCAGGTACCTTGACTGTAATAGAACCTGGTATAAATTTAAATGAAAGCTAGTTAGTTTAACTTTGAGATCAAAGCACGAAACAGGCAATTATTTAGCTAACTTGAATCAAATAATCATTTTTGTTTTGGTTTTGTGGTTTGGGTTTTTGTTTTGTTGGTTTTTTTTTTTTAAGAGCCTTCAGAGACAGTAACCTCTTTTTTTTTTTTTTTTTTTTAAGAGCCTTCAGACACAGTAACCTTTTTTTTTTGTCTCTGAAAGGATAAATGAACATATCTTCATTTATCATAACCAGAAGACTGTATGTCCCATGTAGAAAATGGTGTTGCAGTATTTCCTTGGCAAACATGAAAATTAACATAGACATACTGCTAGCAATGGCTCTTGGTAGAGGATCATATCACAAGGGAAACAAATCTAATAGATTCCGCAAGTAGATGATGACTTTTGTTTCATCTTCCAGTTGCATATTTACACTCCTAAGCAAGGACCAGAGATGATCTGATGATTAATCCAGCCAATGCATGGCACATTATGAAAGAACTGCTCCTCTGGAATGATGAGATGCTGCTTACATGCTGTTAACGCTAACAACTGTCTTTGCTTTACTGCACAGGGCCAGCTGCTCACATCCTCAAACAGACGCAGTCTCAAAAGAGACTAACCAGTTTAGACTATGTATCGCTAAAATGTAAACTACTAGCAAAGTTGCAGCTTTGGTGGCACAAATAATTCTATTCTTATGATTAAAACCAGAAATTGACTTCTGCTTCCCCTAAATATGTGCTTCTACGCATCAGATTGAAGATGGATGCTGGAGCCCCCAATCTGCCCACATTAGTTGTCTTTGGAATTACTCAGCCAGAATGTTTGGAAGCTAAACCTTACACATTAAAACAAAAACCTACCAAAAATCAGAATAAACTTTCTGTATACGTGCTCCTTAGTTTTTGCTCAAATCCAACATTGACTTTAGAAAAACATTTAAAAGTTTATTTATCTACACCCCAAAAGCTGAGCCCCTGGAAACATTCAAGGCCAGGCTGGATGAGGCTCTGAGCAACCTGATCTGGTTGGAGATGTCCCTGCTCCTTGCAGGGGGCTTGGACTAGATGGCCTTTAAAGGTCCCTTCCAATCCTAACCATTCTATGACTCTAAGAAAACTGATGTTATAACAACTAAGTAGCAGCCAGAAAGTAATACTAGCAATGCAACTTAAATTCAGCAGAATCACTTGTCTGTGACAGTCCTGATGAACGAATGACTATCATTACAATTTAGGCCTAAATTTTGCTAGATGTACAATCCTTGCCTTAGGATAAGAAAGGGAAAAGGTCTTAATCTTTGGGTCCTCCTTGGAGAGTTGCTCAGTAATGTGACTCATAAAATCCAACACACATGCAGCTAATTTATCATGAATGGGACATTTTCTATGCTGCAGCTGTCAGTAGTTATTCTGAATTTACGGGGTAAACAAAAACAGAACTTCATCAACTTTGCCTTTACTAAACTGTGCTGCCAGAAGAGATGTCAGGCAAGGTTTTAAAAATAACACTAATTATCTTTTATTAAATACATTCCTATTTGCTGCTAATTGAAAGAGATGTAACTTAATACTAAGTGTTTCAAAAGGTACCTAGGAAATAATATACAAATAAATTTATTTGCACCAGTGAAACTAGAATAGCTCGTACAGAAGCATGGTACACAAAGCATTTCCTTCATTATTCCCCTTCTGAGTAACTGCTAGGTTTTAAGAGGGCACAGGCATTGTCTCTCAGACAATGAGAAGGGTATCAAATACCATGTTCATGTAAACCACCTGAACTGTCTGACATGTTGAAGTCAAGTATAGAAATGCCGTAGTGATTTGGTTGGTTTTTTGGGGGTTTGTTTTTGGTTTTTTTTTTCAAAAGTAGGACTAACAAGATGTACTCAGGGCTTTGTTATTTGCCATTCAGAAGATATGATACTCAAACTACGAATCTAACTTTTGAAGTGAGCTTTTAACTAAGAAGTGAAATCCTTGTCAGTAATCAGGAAAAAAAAGGAAGAACGGTAGGATAAGGTGCTCTCTTCTTTGTTTTTCTACCTTCTAATTTCAATAATGGGACAATCCACCAGGAAAAAGAAATGTAAATGTGTGATGGTTGTCACTCTGCATGTACACACATCAGCACCATGGAGTAAACTGTGCTCAAGGCAAAGGAAGATTGTAATCCAAGTCAACTCTGTACAATTCTGCTGAGTAGATTGCCAGGAAAAAAAACAAAGTATTGAAAAATTAAAAAAAATAAATCTGTAATCCATTTTAAGTATCATTGCCCCTTACAGAATTTACTGTATTGTAAGTATTTATACACATTTTCTAATAATGAGGTAAAAAAGAATGTAGCTAAGCAACAATTACACACTCATCTTTTTCCAGACAGATAAACAAAAAACCCCTTACCCCCTCTTCTTTTACATCGTAAGCTGCCACAGAAAATATTTGGTTTGGTTTGCTAACCTTTCTGGGATTTCAGATCCACTTTTCTTAATTGACTAACATAAACATCTATTGCCCCATGATGTGTAGAAGCTTTTAGACTTCCATCTGATGAATCTGGAAAAAAAAAAAAAAAAAAAAAAAAAAAAAAAAAAAAA